>OY292523.1:14107793-14251925 GCA_958496365.1 Subacronicta megacephala | reverse complement strand
TACGACAACTCATCAAAACATATTATACAAACATTAGTAATTATGTCACAGAACATTAGCCAATCAGCTTGCATAGGCTTATTACTTACGCTGTGGTCATACCACGTCTGATCAAAGCTCTCAATTTTATTAATTATCCTAGAAGGTGATAGTGTCGTTGTGTTCGTCGCAGCAAGATGCAAGATAAATACAAACATGAGGAAAGCAGGTTTCGTGTAGCATTCGGTCGTCGGTGGCCGCAGAGCCGTCGCTTTCGTCCGGCAGGTGGCGTTGCAGTATTTAATTGAGAATCACTTCTTCTCTCCGCCAGTGACGGCGTTGCCGCTACTATTCGCGTTCGCGGCGTTGCCGTAGGTCTGCAACAATTATATATTATTATGTCAACAACTCTTCCAAACCTCAATGTCTCACATCTACACTCGTGTGGCTGTTAGGGTAATTAACCCCTTTCTTCTAACGCTGCCAATCGGCATCGAGCATTGACTGATGACAAAAGTGCTTTATTGAGTTGGCATACGTAACATACATAATCAGTCTATAATATTCCCACTGCTGGGACACAGACCGTAATCCACCACGCGGGTCCAGTGCGGGTTGGTAGATGTCACATGACTTCGAAGTTTTGGTTCTAGGACATGCCGGTTTCCTCACGATGTTTTCCTTCACCGTTTTGGGAACAGTGGTGATTAAATGAATTTACACCAAAGTTAAGCGCCTGTCTGTGTTCGAAACTACGACCTACAATCTACGCCTACAATTCATAAATTGAAGCCGTTAACATACAGCCTTGGCTAACGCAGCCAAAATCTCTTTTAGTACAAATTCTGGTTATATTACATTACATCCACTGAAGACACAGTGCATGCAACGTGTTCACTCACTCTCTCTTAAATCTCGACAGAATCACTGTCTCGGTAATTTCGAGAATTTGAGTAAGAAAAGTAACATAGTTATCAAGTGAAATACGTAAATACTGATATGTACTAGGGTGAATTTCCCAAACGACTTTTTTTTTTGTCTTCATTGAAATTAGTATTTGAAAAAAGGAATATTGTTCTGTACTATTTTTTTTTGTATTCATTAGGTATTTATTGGGTTGTGGCATAAAATATTATTTGTCTAAGTCTATTTACAAAGGTAGAAATAAATACATAAACCTCTATTTTTGTCACATCGGTGCTGTCCCTCTACTTTTTTTACAAGCAAAAACGCTTATATCGTTATAAAAATAAGTAACTTAAGAATAGAACTTATTCTATTTCATAGAATATTAGTTTTATTATTAATATGTAGCATATTTTATTACGTAATTCATAATATTTATTACTGAGAGGCATAAATGTACTTGTCTCGCAAAATTTTGTCATATCGCTGCACAAAAGTAATTTAAACCTAACTTTGCATCGATGAGTCCGACAGTGTCCCCACCCCAATTTTATTTCCCTCGTTAGTGTGTGCTAGTGCGCAGTCAGGACGGACGTGTGTCAAATCGCTGCATATTCCCGCCAATTACGTAAGTACGACATTTCAGTTACTTCCAAGCAATTATTTTATATTATCGGTGGTTGCATTTTTCTAGTGTAATGTGAAGTTTTATTACGATTGTTTGGTTCTAACAGACATAGTAAGTAAATTAGCATCATTATAGGTACTTGAATTTAGCCTAAATATTATACATTTTTCATAATTTTCAAAAAAGTCGATAATTTCTCACGTCGCTGTTCTCATATCGCTGTAATCGGTGGTCTTTTTTACCACCGATGTGATAATTTACACCGATGTGATAAGAAAAATCAATCGGTGTCTTAAATATCATATCGGTGTTTTGATTCATGATCGACGCATAGTTTTGTCACATCGGTGGATTGTTTTATCACATCGGTAGATCATATTATCACCTCGGTGTAATTTTATCATATTGGTAGACATAGTGTCATTTCATTAAAGTAAACAAAAAAACAATGGAGCATACCTACAACCATACATTATATACATACATATACACATATTATATTTTTTAACTTTCATAAATATTAACTTGTGTGCAGCTCGTGCCGCACACAATTCGTTCGAGTAATTTTGTTTAAGATTAATTTTGTTTAAGAATGCTGAAATCAAAACTAAACGAGGAGGAGAAAAAAGAGAGAAAGAGGTTGATGGAAAGAATAAGAAAAGCTAAAATCAAAAGTGATCCTGTGTTAAGAGAGCAGCATTTAAGAAAAGACAGAGAACGCTTAGCTAAAAGAAAGGCAGCTGGACTTATCCTAACCCGAAGCCAAATGACTGCACATGCACGTCGCAATGCACAAAAGAAAAACCGAATCAGTGCCCGTGCATATTATCAGCGGAAAAAAAATAAGGCAAATGGTGCCCGCAACAACCCAACAAGTGTTTCAGAGACCAATGACGCAGAATCGCTACCGAAAAATCAAGATAATGAGCCCGGTATTTCTCAAGAACTAATAGGACCTCATAGCCCACGGCTATTGCGACAGAATGTTCGATGTAATAGTCCTAATTTGCGTATTGATGCCATAGTAGCGAGTAGTTCCCACTATTTACGTACAAGCAGTCCCCTAGATTTATCAATAGCATCTCCTTTACGAACGCCAAGTATTAGTTCTATAAATTCAGAAGAATCAACATTACGCCCAAATAGTCCTAACTTAGACACATCCTTTAATACTGTTAAATTCAAACAAGACATTAAAATGAAATTTCGTAAATATCAAAACGTTAAAACTCAGCAAATACACGATTTAAGAAAACAATTGGCAAAGGCTAATAAAGAGAAACTAATGTACAAAAAGAGATACATGAGACTACATCAAGAATTTAAGAAATTAAAACAGAGTAATTTAGAAGTGAGACGAATCCCAACGAAGCCAAAAAATATAGACCTGCAAAAACGTATCCGTAAGATTGTTGTTCAGTTTTTTGAGGATGATGAAAATTCAAATCTTTGCCCAGGTAAAAAGGATACTGTCACACAAAATGGAGTAAAAAAACAGAAAAGGCTGATGAAAGACACAATTAAAAATTTACACAAAAAGTATTTGACTTCGGGCTACCCTCCAATCAGTTACGTCACTTTTACAAGAATGAGGCCGTTTTGGGTCACGCAGCCAAAATTAAACTTGAGAAATACATGCCTATGTGAGAAACATGAGAACATGGATCTTGTTATATCATCTTTAAAAAGAAATCGTATCATAAAAGAAAACACCACGACTGAAATTCTAAGTAGTATTTGCTGTGATATTTTTAAGGTAGAATGCCTGCAAAGAACATGTCCTGTCTGTAAGAATCGTCATTTAAATTATCAAGAATTTGATAACTCCAAAGATGTTATTTATTGGAATTGGAAGAAGATAAAAAAGAATTACAAAAAAAATGGAGTCGATAAAATAGCCGTTAATGTAGAAAAAGTAAAAATAACCGTTAAACCATTACAACTAATCAAAATATTTGAAAACAATCTGAAACCGTTCTTAACACATTGTAGTAATATACGAAATCAAAGTCAAGCTTTTAAGCACTACAAACAAAACATGACTGAAAAGGATTGTGTCGTTCACATTGACTTTAGTGAGAACTATAGCTCCAAGTACGGGTCCGAAATACAATCTATGCACTTTGGTGGCAGTCGTCAACAATTCACATTACACACTGCTGTAATTTACTATAAAAATAAGGAAGAGAATATAACAACTCAATGTTTCTGCACTATTAGTTCTTCACTGCGCCATGATGCTGCCGCCGTTTGGGCTCACCTTGTTCCAATATTAGAAGAAATTAAACAGGAAGCTCCAATTGTTCAGAATCTTATTATTATTTCTGATTCTCCATCAGGCCAGTATCGGAATAAGAAAATTTTTTATATTATGTCCCAACTCAGTATTTACTGCTCTTCTCTGACTAACATAATATGGAACTATAGTGAATGTGGTCATGGAAAAGGTGCGCCAGATGGAGTAGGTGGGCTACTGAAGCGAACGGCGGATCGATTTGTTGCACACGATGGTGATATGAATAATATAGACTCTTTTGTAAACTATTTAAAATCTGCTGTCCAAGGCGTGAAAATTAGTACTGTAGAAGAATATGAAGTTGAAGAAAAGGACTGGCTTCTCCCTACAAATTTGAACACATTTCGTGGAACATTGCAAGTCAAACAAGTCATTTGGACTAAAGAAGCTAAAAATCGTATAGTTTTACGTCGACTTTCTTGTATAGAAGATGAATGTATGAAATATGTTGTTAAATGTCCACATGGCAAACATCTAGACTTCCACAATTTGTCAACCGAACACGAAATTAAGTCTAAACCTCAACTTTCTACTTCGAGTAATAAAAAATCCAGAACTAAATCCAAAATAGATATCACTAAAATGCGACCAGTAAAGTTAACTGACAAATTAATTTTGTTCCCACAGCCATCACATTCAAAGTATTTTACACCATCAAATACATTAAAAATCTCGGAAAATGCGGCACCCAGATCATCCTCTTCGACAAAAATGTCTGAAAATTTGCTATTGAACTATGTAGATCTTGATCAAAGTACTCCTGCCTGTTCATTTTTAGAGAAAATTGACACGAACATTTTAGTTGGTTTAGAGGAATCAACTCAATTCGTAAATAAAGAGGATACGGTAAAAGCATCTAATAGATTTTCAAGTCCTACCGTGGAAGACAGTGACACCGATGAGGAAATATTTAGAATAAAATCTAAAATTAACTTTAAAAAAGAAAAAAATGAGCCACGTAAACCAACTCCTGACATCAAACAGAGATTTAATTATATATTTGGTTGCAGTGACACTGATGATGACTTATTTTGATCTGGGCTGATTTGTTTTTAAAATTTTTATTTTTATTGTTTTTAGTTTTAATTGAAAAAAAGAGGTTTAATTGTTGTAACAGATAATAATTATAAAAGTACGTAATTAAGTGCTGTGATTAACTATAGGTATACTACATAGTCTTCTATGACTTAAAAGTCTAATTATGGTGCAATTTAATAAAAGTGGAGTACGAAGACGGTTCAAGTTCTGTAGTGATTTATGTTGAACTTAAAGGCTGATTAACATAATAACCAAATTATACTGACAGATTTAATTTAAGTTTTTTTTTTAAGGGTAAAGATTATTTGCTAGATGTAAGATATAAGCGATCTCTATGTAATCTATGATACTTACGCACTGAGAACAAAGATTTTAAAAATATTAAATTAAGTGATAATTAAAGCTGTGATTATTGTAGTGTTGTTATGATTAAGGTTAAACTTAAAAGGCTGATTAATTAGGTATATAAAGTTTTCTTATATAAAGTTTCTATTCTTAGTATTGTTGAACCTAGAACGCCACAATGTTTTAAGTGTACCTACACATGGCAAAACAATTAGCTTGATCGCCACATTAATAAATGTGTATTGTACAATAACGTACAAGAAATTTTTGTTTTTTATACTTCTTTTAAATAAACACAATGATAATTAAAAAAAACATTATTTTTTATTCTAAGAAAATAATACCCTTAGTTCAGGTATTCAGTTCTTAGTCACTCCTTCAAAAATGTATAAGCCTACTATTTCTTTTTTGATGTTCAAAGGTGGATAGATTATCATATCGCTGTATATGTATATCACATCGGTGAATAAATTTATCATATCGGTGTACAGAAAAGATAATCGGTGCCGGATTGTCACATCGGTGGAAACCAGAATTCAAACTGAATTTTCTCCATAGTCTTAAAAGATACGTTGATGGTTACCAATAAGGGAGTATTTAGTATCCTAAATATTACATTAAACATGAAAAAAATAAAAAATATATATAAATGAAAAAGTTCACCGATATGATAAGAAAAATGGCATTTGTTGAAATTCACCCAATAGTTGAGGCGTCAGTGACATCTGTTGAAAATGTGCTTCTCAACCGACATGACATGCTTTACAGCAAGTACGATGTCACTAACGTCGCCTCAAAGACGTAAATTAAAAATGTGAAGGCAAATTTCGACATGGCGGGTGGGAGTCGCGGTGGCTTAGCGGTCATAGCTTCTGGTGTACTTAACCAGAAGACGCAGGTTCGAATCCTGCCCGCCATCGTATTTTTCCTTCACTAAAATAACTAAATTTTAAATAATTTAAAAAAAATAGTTTATGCCACGGTTGGCGTGGGTTGATGTGGGTTCGATCCCTGCCCGGAAGAAATATTTGTATGACCTATAGTTAGACATTAGGTAGATGTTCGGGATTAGGATATATGAAAGTTCTAGTTAAATTGTATAAATAAATGAATGATTATATGCATTATAATAATTTGTGTTTATAAATGTACCTACCAACGACACAGGTAGATAAAACATTTACTATTCACCACAGCGAGCTCTAGAACCAAGAATTCAACATTAAATAAGTAGTATAACATAAAATTTAGCGAAAGAAAAGAAAATTTCGGCCATGCAAGACTCTAGTCTTGCATGGCCGAAATTTTATTTAGCTAAGACAAACTTAAAAAAAATTGCCAAATATAATAAACTATAAGTAACAAAATATAATGAAACGTTAAAATAATTTTATAAAAAAGCTAACTAGCAATGTGGGTCGCACATTACTAGTATTCTTGTTAATGCGTCGTACTAAGCTAAATGCTTGTATTACGAATGGGTTCACGTCGCCATCGGTAGTGCATCTCCGACGGCCTAGCCAGTAGACTAACGCCACTTCAATCTAGTCTTTTCTTGTTTCAGGCTCCTGAAAGATGGTTGTAGGCACACTACAACATGTCCCAAGTAAGGGGCGAATATCAATCATGAAAATACAAAATTTTACAGTACAGAAGCGATGTGAGTATAGTCTAAGTAATTAATACAACTCTTCTAATTAACTTTCTACTTTTTCTCTTGTTATAATAGAATCTAACTGCCTTAATAGTGTAGTAGTGCTAAGCGCAACTGCTCCGCTAGACGCCTTGGGTTCGACTCCCAGCTCGAGAAAAGTGTCACAAGGCTTTTCTATCACACAAGCTTCTCTTCTCTTTCTCGATTTTTTAACTAGGCTTAATTTACATACATAATAAAAAAATACGGCTCTGTGATTTCACTCACTTTTTTGTCTGCCTGCCTGTCTATCATGATCTTTTTTTCAAGAATACGTAGAGGTATTCAGTTGAAACTAATTTCATTTCACACACGTGGTTTTCCCCGAAGGGTTAGGCAGAAGTGTAATAATGTACAGTCGTACACCCCTAGTTGGCCGATATGTTTAGGTCTTATGTAGTAGATTAATATAATTATATTATATATATTTTGATGAAAGTTTTTTTTTATAAAAAATCACTAAAAATCAAAAGCTTACTACCAATGTGGGTCGCCTAGTGCACCCATTGCACTACCGACGTGAACCCTCGGTAGTGCAATGAGTTGGTTTCGAACCGGCAACCAACACGATCGCAAGTCCGACGCCCCAGCCAATAGGCTACCACCGCTTCTAAATCTCTAGTATCTTTCAAGTTAGTACGGAACCCTCGGTGCGCGAATCAAACCCGCACTTGACCGGAGTTTCTGTTATTCACGCAACAACCCAATCATGTTTTTTCACTTAAACAGTGTCAGATATGATGAAATGATACAATCTAGACACCGTTTCATACACGTGAGTAAAACCTCACGTTTTTATGCAAATATTTTTTTAGAATGCAAGGTTACTTACACCAACCAGGCCATTTCTGAGCAAACACTACCCCATCGGACTGCCTCATTAGTCTGGTCGTCTTGGGTTTGATCCCCAGGTCGAGCAAAGTGTTATTGATTTTTTCTATGAAATTCTCAGTAGCAGCTCGGAGTCTGGATTTGTGCCCGGTTAGTGGCAATAGGCTCGCCCCCTAATACATGGGACCTAAACATACCGGCAAAATCTGGATGTACATTTGTACATCTCATCCTTCGGGAAATACAGGCGTAATGGTATGATATTTATGTATGTTATGTGTATTTCCCAATCGCAAAATGTTCATCGGATCGAACGATCTGCTTCGTCGTAGGTGGGTCAGTGAACTAAAGAATAAGCACACAACTTCAACATTTCATGCAATCAATGACGCTTCCATTTATTTAAATTAATAGTTTTGATAGAATGTTTGATTAATGATTATTGCTTTGAACAAAACAAACTTCATTGCAGTGTTTAGAAAAACATAATATTAAATATTATTTTTTTAAGTTAAAAAGAAGAGTGACTAAGCGTTTTGTAGTTTATCGCCAAAACTAGTGAACAGCATAACATTTTATCACGCCTGTACTCCCTGAAGGATTAGACAGAGGTATACCTACATCGACAGTTCACCTGTATGTTTAGGTATCATGTGATAGGGGTTGAGATGCCATTAACCGGGCACAAATCAGAGCAGCAAGGGTAGCTTAAATTCAAACTTACTAACTAACTTCGAACATAGGGTATGAGAAGGCAACTGACGGTTTACTCGGTACGAGTCTAACCTACCCTCCCTTCCCCTGGCAGCTAATGATCACCAAGAATTTTCTAATAAAAAAAAGAACACTGTACATATTTTCGTACCCCTAGTCGAATATGTGATTTTACTTTGAATCATCGATTTTATCATATTTAAGAAGTACGTTTAAAGATACATTTTTGCTGAATTTTTTTCATATTTTTCTTGCTTAATTTGACGAATTTTTTTATATAAGAATGATTCTTCTACGTTGGGAAATAAAGTAAATATCCCAATAAATTCAGTTCTTTTGCCACACTTAAAAATCTGCATTTTCGTCTTATGCCTTTTTTCCCCTGAGGGTACGTTATAACCGCTACATTATTTGTTTTGATTCTTCGTCTCAACACGAAAATATGAAAATATTGATTGATTTTTTTCCTGATTTGATTTGATTGAAAATAGTAATAGTTCGGAAATGTTAACCTTACCTTCTTATAGTGGGTAAGGATTTATTCAACCGTTTTATACAAACGTAACCATTTTAGGGGTCTTTGTTAGTCTTTATGAATAACTTTTACTGTAGACCAAAAAAAAGTCAGCTGTTCCATACATTTTATCGCGTTCAAGGAACATAAATGTCGGAACTGTTGTTTCTTGTACATAATACATACCATAACGCCTGTATTCCCTGAAGGGTTAGGCAGAGGTGATGTACACCTACATCTCTTTTTTTTTAATATTTTACTGACTGCCTCGTTAGTCTAGTGGTCCCAAGCGCGACTGCTACGTAAGAGGTCCTGGGTTCGATTCCCAGGTCGAGCAAAGTGTTATTGGGTTTTTCTATGAAATTCCCAGTAGCAGCTCGGAGTCTGGATTTGTGCCCGGTTAGTGGCAATAGGCTAGCCCCCTATTACATGGGACCTAAACATACCGGCGAAATGTGTGTGTACATTAGTACACTTCTGCCTAACCTTTCGGGAAATATAGGCGTGATGGTATGTATATGAATTTAATATTTTATACATAAATATGGTTATTGTTCTCTTGTTCCAGATTCTGTGATCAAACTATCATACGGCATTCTACTGATGGTGGTAGGAATAGTAATGGCTGCTATAAATCCAATAAGCATTATTTCTAATTGGGTAAGTGATTTTTTATCATCAATTTTTCATGACCATTTTTAGTATAGTGACTCACTGACACTGATATGATAAATAAACCGACGCTTTCCTACTGCGGGTGGGCAGACTTCACACTCCATTATGAAAATCTCTCAGGCATGCAGGTATCCTCACGATGTTTGCCTCCACCGTTTATTGCGAGAAGTCAGAGGTGCGTCCGTTGGATACGAACTCGAGACCTTTGACATGGCAGTCCTATGGTCATATCACAAGGCCCCTCTCGAGGGGCTACATTTGTTGTTGTAGTTGTTTCTAGGGGAGCGTATAAGCGTTGCCATTCAACCTGGCAATGCTGCCAGTCTTTTCGGCACGATGCCAGACGACAGCGATGCCGAGGAATACTTTGACGCCTAGTCGCGCGCTTTTTATTTGTTCTTTTCTTTTGGAACTCGAAATATCTAGGTAAATAGTGTAAATATATAATCATTATAGTCGTATCCATTAAGAGGACTCACAAACTTCATAAAGGGATATTCTGCAAATGTTAGCAAACATAGTAAGTGGCGCCATTAAATATTAATAATTATATATGCATTATCTGATAGTAAATAGAGTATATATCGTTTTATGTAAAAAAAAACATGTCTGGCAATGCGCAGATTTAGACAAAAAACCGCTAAGAAAAAAACATTGAAACTGACTATAACATGCCTAATAGTAAAAAATATAGGTATTTTTTTATTAGACCCGTCAATTTTCGAGGTAGGTATTTTTATTACAGGTAATAATTTACAACCATTTATAAGTAATTGTTTTTGTACTTGAAAAACTAGTTAATCAATATGTTATAATATTTATGTGGCGGCAGTTCCAATTACAAAAAAAAACTTGACATGCGTAGTCCCTTAAAAATATATATTATTATGTACGCATGGCAACGCGTCGAGCTATACAAATCCAATTTACGCTGGCCTCTTATTGTACGTAAAAGTCTATACAATGCGAGATCAGCTTTTTGTGTAAGTATTATACTCGATAATCTTATTTTTATCAATCTAGTAGAATTTACCGAAATCCTGTCTTGATACGGATGTAGGGGGGTGAATATGGACAAACTATGGATTTTATTGTACCCTTCCATTTTCACATACGAGTTCTTCCAGTGATTATTTCAAATTATGTTTTTCTTTTTGCGCCGACAACACCAAATAATTAAAAAGACAATAAATTTAAAAATAATATGTACCTATGTAGGATATAATATGTATATTTATGGTATCCTAAAGATTTGTCAGCTGTGCTTGACAGTCAGAATTAGTGTTATAAGGTACATTCGCCATCAAATTAGGTTATAAAAAACTGTCAAAATTTCTCAATTGATTTTAAATTTAATTATCAACATTTTAAGCTTTAAAATAATGTAATATGCTGGCGACTGTACATAAAAATAAAATTATAATCCTGTAACATTCTATAAATTCTGTAGGTACTTATTTAATTTCGTATAGTTAAACAAAATTAGGTTATAAATGATTCACATCAATAAAATAAATGATATTCTGTCAAAGACATATTTTTTCTTCTCATTGAACGTACCTACTCAAGAGATAATCATACATTTATATGCTTAATGTTACCTTTCAAAAGATATCGAGCCATATATTACCAGTATAAGCTGACTTCGAATTGTATAAAGCTTTCCTTACAATTAGGGGTCAGCTTATATTTGGTTATTTACCTTAATATTTTTTTATTGAAAAAGCTAATGGCTATAATTAATTATAACATAATCCTGATTGATTAGGCAGATTATATTCTTTGATACGGTTTGTTTTAACCCGTCAAGTAACAAAATATTGGTAATGTTTATAATGTTTTTATTTAAGTACTTAATTGAGCATGTTATATTCAGCATCAGTGGCATTTACAAGTTGAATCTTTGATCGTGTCAACGCAACAATGTTGCACAGTTGTCGCTGTCTCTATCCCTCGCGATGCGAACGCGTGCCCGAGAGGAGAAACAACAATACATTTGCAACATTTTCACGCGTATTTCTTATGTTCCGAATTTTAGAGATTACTCCCATAATATTGTTAATACGTAAAAAAAAAACTTGTAAAAATATATTCACTATATTATCTGGGTTTCTTTCGAATCAGAATGTTTTTGTATTGATACATTGTCGAGAAATACTAGCATAAAGTTGGGCCGTTTTTCAACGAAAATTGCCAATCTTTGAGCTCGTGTAACTTTTTAACCGTATATTGAAATAAAATTGTATACTACAGGAACACGTATTTTAATGATAATATTGTTACTGCAAAATTTCAATGACTTTCATTGTTTAAAATCCAAGCAAGGGCCAAACTACGTTTGTATGGAGAGCGAAGCGGATACTATCCTCTTAATAATATTACGAACGCGGTCATCGTCGAAAGTCAATAATTAAATTCAGTCAGACTCAAATTTATATGCTGTATCGGGACTAGGATTGTCTACGTAAGTAGATGGACTGCAATAGGTACTACTTGTAGCCCAAATAATTGTGCAATCATCATCATCACCATCATCAGTCCATACTTGTCCACTACTGGACGTAGGCCTCGCCTACAGAACGCCGACTTTGTGGCGGTTTTTTTTTTAAAGCTTACTAGTAATGTGGGTCACACATAACTATAGGCCGACCGTTTAACTCGCGTATCGCCTGCGCGGTAAGAAGGGAGCGGGGGCGGGTAACGCTACACACGGAGTCAATAATCCAAAGATTTATCTCGAGATAGACATTGTTGGTAAAGAATAAAATAATAAGTATCTTTTTTAAGTATTCCTACTAGTAGTAGTACTCCCTTCTTACCACGCAGGCGATACGCGAGTTAAACGGTCGGCCTATAGTAATCTTGTTAACCCCATATACCTAATAGTCAGCACTAAAAATAACCATCAATATCAGTTCACAAACAACGTAACGTATGCGCAAGCGCAAATAAAAGGGTAGTTGACTAGTGTTGTAGTTATTGAAAATAACAGCCCTATTGTAAAATAAAATTACCTAAATATAAGACGTATACTGAAACAATAATTAAATAAACTAAAAAAGTTTTAAGATATAAGCTTTAAAAGTTTTTTGGGGGGATTGAGATGCTCTGTCTTTTTCCCGGAAAAGAGTGTTAATATAGAAATTGTATGGAATATCGGATTGTGATGTCACAAGCCGATATAGTGTGCTCTGTTTTGCATAAAATGAAAATGCTTATAACTTCTTTATTTTTTAAGCAATTTAAATTTTGTTTTTGTTATTCGGCTCTATTTATGTTCAACAGGACCATAAAAAATATTATTCAACTAGCCTTAGGTATATAAAAATAAAAAAATAGCTGAAATAAAAACCGTATTTTTTTTAAATCGTAAATAATATTTGCAATTTTTTACTCTGTGATCTTGATGGGCAGTCAAGATTTTGTCGGTCATTTGACAGATAGGTACCGTACCTACCCGTGAACCGGTGTTACAACACTTCATGTTATATGACGCAACTAGCTATCATAAATAATAATAAACCCGATCATGACAACCAATTACGAAGAGGATACTACTTTTATGTTTTTTTTGACACGTAATTGGTAATACTTTAGGTAGTAACTACTGAGATATTACGAACGTCAGACTGGACGTCATCCACGACTCTTGCTCAGTAGCTTTTCCTAGATGTCCCATTAACAACGCCTGACGGAAGCTTATAAATAAATCAGTACATATTATAAAAAAAAGTCCTCCGCCACGCCTGGCTGTCTGTTTGCGAAATACTCAAAAACTACCGCACAGATTTTCATGCTCTTTTCACCAATGGATAGAGTGATTCAAGAGGAAGGTTTAGTATAATACATCACTACATAGTATAATACAAAGTCGCTTTCTCTGTCCTTATGTCCCTTTGTATGCTTAAATCTTTGAAACTACGCAACGGATTTTGATGCGGTTTTTTTTAATAGATAGAATGATTCAAGAGGAAGGTTTATATGTATAATACATACATATTTTAGTATAGAAAAGCCGAGAAACTACGCGGGCGAAGCCGTGGGCGGAAAGCTAGTAAATAATAAAAGGTTATTAACAATATAGAAAGCTGAGGACCGAGTCCTGATAGAAAACACTCTTAGCTGCTGTTAACATAACATAACATAACATACCATCACGCCTGTAGTCCCCGAAGGATTAGGCAGAGGTGTACTAATGAACACCCACATTTCGCCGGTATGTTTAGGTCCCATGTAATAGGGGGCGAGCCTATTGCCATTAACCGGGCACAAATCCAGACTCCGAGCTGCTACTGGGAATTTCATAGAAAAACCTAATAACACTTTGCTCGACCTGGGGATCGAACCCAGGACCTCTAGCGTAGCAGTCGCACTTAGGACCACTAGACTAATGAGGCAGTTGCTGCTGTTGCCTAATTTATAAATTACTCCTGGCTGAAGGCAGTCGTAATAGTTAATGTACACAAATAAATGAGAACACGCTCGGAGATTAAATTTGCAAATAGGCTCGCCCCCTATTACATGGGACCTAAACATATCGGAATACATTATCTATGCTAATACTAATTAGATTTTTAATTAAAGTCTAGATTTTTTACCAAGCGGAGCCGTTGAACCAGCGACCTGAGTGACATTGAGGTTAGACAAGTCGGTAAACATTATTGAACCAAATCGGATTTCTAAATGTTTGATTGAATGGTTGATTGATAGGTATATAGGCTGCTAATTAACCGGTGCCTTAAAAAACCTAGGCTATTAATTGAATTTCGCATTCTGAAAGGGTCCAGCGAACATCGGTCGTAATAATATACCTACCATAACTTTGCATTGACCTATATAGAAATATATAGGTACAGATACATTCATTTCAATATGTAACTACTGAAGTATAAATATGACTGTCATCATTATTGACACATTTAATGTCCCAATACGGGTCCCTTAGAATGACAGCCCAGGGGCTATACATATAGTCCACCACGCTAGCCTAATGCGGGTTGGAAGACTTCAAACACCGTCAAGAAAATCTTTCAAGCAGCGTGCAGGTTTCCTCACGATGTTCTTCCTTCACCGTTTTAAGTGAGCGATAATTAATTAACTATCAATACGCACTATCATTACGAAATGTCAGAGGTGCGTGCCTTGGATTTGAAATCGGAACCTATTAGTTGGTATTCCAAGGGTCAAATCATTAGGCTATCATTGCTTCTAATATAAGTAGGTAACTATAACATAATTTATACCAAAGTTAGTTAAAGTTATGCACAAACATGGTGGTACGTGCGTATGCATGCGTATACGTGCGTATGCATGCGTATACGTGCGTATGCATGCGTAGCAACAACTAACATACTTATCACTAAACTAGCTTTCTGCGTGCGTCTTATCTCGTGTGGTTTTTCTCTATTCTATTTAATATATAATATACATTTCTAAAATAAAAGTAGTCTAAGTTACTTCTTATTACATCAGTTATCTGCGAGTGCACGTTCCGCCAAAATAAGTCCGACCGTTTCAGAGATAAACCGGAGCAAACAGACAGACAAAAATTAAAAAAATAAAATATTTTGGTATTTATGGTATGTGTACCGTGTATACATCCATAATTATGCATTTAGCAAGTGGTTATTGTAATTTTACAAACATACACTCCAGCTTTATTTATTTGGTTAATTTTTTTTAGGTTTAAGAGCTTTATTTCTCATTAAGAATTACATAAATTCACGTACTGAGAAAACTAGTTACAACTAAAATTAAGGTTAACTATGAACTTATTTACTTTATTATCTCTCAGATCATATAAAAAGTTAAGATTAAGATGGAACTTTGCGAACAAAGAAGTGAGGCCGGCTAAAACTACGCCTAACGGTGAACAACACACAATTACACGCACATTCTATATATATTGTGCATGTACAGGACTGCCTCTTTGGTCTAGTGGTCCCAATCGCGACTGCTACGCTAGAGGTCTTGGGTTCTATCCCCAGGTCGAGCAAAGTGTTATTGAGTTTTTCTATGAAATTCTCAGTAGCAGCTCGGAGTCTGGATTTGTGCCCGGTGAATGGCAATAGGCTCGCCCCCTATTACATGGGACCCAAACATACCGGCGAAGTGTGGGTGTACATTAAGTGCACCTCTGCCTAACCCTTCGGGGAATACAGGCGTGATGGTATGTATGTATGTGCATGCACATACATACAAATAAATGTACCTATAGATAATAAAGTCATTCTGAAAAAAATATTTTTGGCATTGATATATTTGTCTTGCGGCTA
Organism: Subacronicta megacephala; assembly: GCA_958496365.1. Classification (NCBI taxonomy): domain Eukaryota; kingdom Metazoa; phylum Arthropoda; class Insecta; order Lepidoptera; family Noctuidae; genus Subacronicta; species Subacronicta megacephala. The sequence continues at coordinate 14,236,031 of OY292523.1, read as the reverse complement.
TCGTTTTTGCGTAAAGCAAAGGTAAGGATTGATTGCTCTCATTTTTTTTACATTCGACCTTATATATTTTGAGGTCTTGGGCTTGTTTTCCGAGTCGAGCAAAGTTTTTTAGGATTTTTCCTATTTATTCAAAAGGTCTATTGAGATATGGCTTTACATTATAAAACTCACATATCTAATCTAATAATCTTTAAAAGAGACCATGATTCTCTGAGTTTGCTTCGACGTTTCCATCTAGTAAAAGTGTCTTTAAAAGTTGTATTTAATCATACAGTCATTTATAAATCTGTTTACATTACAAACATTACAAATAATTTGTACTAACACAATTTAAATGTTAATTGTTCTGACAAGTCAATGTCAATTAAATTTCAACTGATCATTATCTTAGGTGTAAGGTTAGGACCTCAAACGTCAAACTTCTTGGAGGTATGCATGATGACGCATAAATGCATTTGTATTAACTAATCAATGACATATCATTACCTTCGTAATGAGATAACAAACAGACAATTCTTAGAATTGTCGATTTGAATCGGAAAGATTAATTTGTATCTTCAATTTGTGTCGAATATAATAAATCATTTAATTTGTTATTTTGGTATAGGTACCAACTTAATATATAAAAACATGCATACTTATAAATTGCTTATACATAATTATGTTAGCATATCCTAAATGGGAAATTACAAAAGTAGAGTATCTCAGGGTTGCCATATGCAGGGTTAAGTATCTCGGTAACCCGAGCAGTCTTCGAGAGACTATCAGCAAGTTTGGGGTGGTTCTAATGAACAAAACATCTTACGTACGAAACGCAACAGTATGCATACTGCTACTTGACGTCGATATTCTGTGGGAGGGTAGTACTTCAAATCCAATCAAATCAAATGCTTTTATTTCAAAAAGGCTTTTACGAGCGTTTATGAAACGTTATTGACTCTAGTTTAACGGTTTCAAAAAGTTGATCCTATGGAGAAGAATCCGGCAAGAAACTCCATGGACATTTAAAATAAACATTTTACATCATTCCCCGGTCGTGCAGACCCATTCATGCTAGCATGTAGACATGCCAGCGATGCACTACTACTACACGAGTTTCGGATAATAAGCCCGCGATTAATGCTAACCATTGGGCGACCCGTACGCCTGTTTGTCATCTTATGACAATAAAAAAACATTTACTATTCATACTAAACAACAATTGCCGGCTAAAGATCAGGTCAGGTCTGAAACGTCAGACCTCTTGGAGAGTAAACAAGTTGATGAATAAACGCGTCAAAGTCCTACCAAGCCGGTACAAATAGGTATTTAAAATTACTAGGTACATGACGTCATACATACCTATGATTACGTAAGTGAATTTCTTCAGACAAATATAAGGCTGCCTCGTTGGTCTTGTGGTCCCAATCGCGACTGCTATGCTAGAGGTATTGGGTTCAATCCCCAGGTCGACCAAAGTGTTATTGAGTTTTTCTATGAAATTCTCAGTAGCAACTCGGAGTCTGTTTCTTGTACATAATACATACCATAACGACTGTATTCCCTGAAGGGTTAGGCAGAGGTGATGTACACCTACATCTCTTTTTTTTAATATTTTACTGATGGCCTCGTTATTCTAGTGGTCCCAAGCGCGAATGCTACGCAAGAAGTCCTGGGTTCGATTCCCAGGTCGAGCAAAGTGTTATTGAGTTTTTCTATGAAATTCTCAGTAGCAACTCGGAGTCTGGATTTGTGCCCGGTGAATGGCAATAGGCTCGCCCCCTATATGGGACCCAAACATACCGGCGAACTGTGGGTGTACATTAAGTACACCTCTGCCTAACCCTTCGGGGAATACAGGCGTGATGGTATGTATGTATATAAAAATATTACCCTTTCTACGTACCTAAATAGTCAGGTAAAGACGATAGGAAAAATAAAAAAAAATATTAGGTTGTAAAGTCGTCAACCCGGATTCATGGATAGTGATGTTATGATCTAAGAACAATAGAACAACCTTATAATTCCCGCAAATTGTTTTATTTTATGGCAGTGATATAAAAACTTGACAGAAACAATAGGCTGTATGTAATGATACCTTTGCCATCATAAAGCTCGCAGCGAAAAAATGTTTATGGTTTTTTTTTTGGTAAAAGATAACCATTACTCACAGACAACGTTACTACAGTAATTTTTGAAGCGGTAAAGTATAAACACGAAACAGTTAAAAAAACATAGTTTTTTTTTTACGTACAGAACGTGACGTGAACCCGTTATACGTAGATATATATATATTCCGCTTCCGCTTCATTAACAAAAATTCAAGCCAAATTCTATCATTTTCTGTATCTTAGTAATTATTATACTGCCTCATTAGTCTAGTGGTCCTAAGCGCGACTACTACGCTTCAGGTAGTGCGTTCGATGCCCAGGTCCCACAGTGTTATTAGGGTTTCCTATAAAATTCTCAGTAGCATCTCGAAGTTCCCGATTAATGGCAATAGGGTCACCCCCTATAACATGTGCCATGTGGTGTAGGTGCTACATTGGTACATTTCTGGCTAACCCTTCGGAGGATACACGAGTGATGATAAATGAAATTATTATATATTTTTGTCGTACGTTGTAAAATAAGAATAAACAGATCTTTACTCAACAATTGTCTTAACAACTGAATAAATAGGTAGGTAGATTGTCGAATAATAAAAACTTGTGTGAATTCTTAAAAGCAAGCATAAGTGGTATCTGATTCTAGTATAATTACAAAAACAATCATATATTTCTTCGCTATGTATAATTTACAAATATCAACAAAAAATACTGTAAATTATTTTGATATTTTCAGCTGAGCAACAGAACTAATGGATTTTTAACAAGCGTTTTTGCTTTTAGCAAGCTTTAAAACGATAGGTACATTTTTATGATCTACCTAGGTTTTTTCTCATAATAATCAACATCATTTTCTAGTTTTATTTGCACATACATACATACATAGATGCCTTTTTTACAGGGGTATACAGAAACTATAGGTAGCCACTTGCTACGACTCTTGCATATTTTATTTTTATTTATTTATTAAGATTAACCCACAACTCGTGCACACAATATATATCTTATGTATAAATTATTACAATCTAGGACTAACACGCTAGCCAATTACGGGTTAATCATCATTCTCCAAAATATGCGAATATGTATTTAACAAAAGTTAAGTAAATAAAAATGTCAAAGATCTTGAGTTCGAATCCAAGGCACGCACCTCTGACTTTTCGAAGTCATGTGTGTATTAATACTTAATTATCACGCTCTTAAACGGTGAAGGAAAACATAGTGAGGAAAACTGCATACCTGAGAGATTTTCTCGATGGCGTGTGAAGTCTGCCGACTCACAGTAGGCTAGCGTGCCCAGCAGTGGGACAATTTATAGGTTAATGATGATAAGTAAATAAAAAGTACGAGCCTAATAGAAAGTTTAACTAGATGCAGCTAAATTTAAGTATTTTACTAGGCAACCACAAGCAACTATGGTGGTCACCATCATTACATGAAGGAAGTACCATAATCCTCTTTAAAAAAACAGCCCTAGAACCCGCACTGTGTCTTTGGTACACATGGCTACACATCAAGCTATACAAAACCAGTATAGGCTGGCCTTGAATTATTGTGCGGAACCTTTACAATGGGAGGTCTGTCTAAACTGGATTTTGATAGCTTCATGTATTTTTTTTTTAATCTTACAGCAATGTGGGTCGCATATTACTAGAATTCTTGTTAACCCCTAGTACTAAGCTAAATGTTTGTATTACGAGTGGGTCGTGGTGGTTGTGCCAGCAATGGGTAGGTGCGAACCGACAACCACATGATCGCAAGTCCGACGCCCTAGCCATTAGGCTACTGGCGCGTACGAAGGATAAATAACAGTTTCACTGATTTAGATATGTTTTTTCTGTAAAATGTTGCTCTGGAGTTAACTCACCAAAGGACGCTGCAATAAAAAAAAAACATAGTTTTATGTTAATAGCCAAGATAGACGAGAGGATGTATCAAATTAGATATAGGTAGAAAGTTTGGTATTTTTTCTGGCAAATTTCATAATGAAATCAATGCTATAGCGTTTATCAGTAGCCAGCTGACCTATATTTACTAAAAGTTCGTAAAAACATTATCATTTATTTTTACACAATACTTATCTACTCGAGAAAGTAAGTATAACAGAGTTGATAAAACATTGTGCAATTATCGGGTCAATGATTTGTTGTTTTGTTTTAAAATAATCAAGTAGTTATTTTATTTTAATATTATGAGACGTAACGAATAGATAATATTATCAATAGAAGCGGAAGTCTGGAATCTCCTAAATGTCAAACATGATAATAATTTAGGTGACGTATTTTTTTAATGATCTCTAGTGGGTAAGGACTAATTAAGCTCATCCATCAACCTAAACCAAGGGTGGAACTATCCTGAACCCATTTTCCAACTGCATGGTCTCAGAATAAGTGAGGTAGGCCTATACATAGTCCCTGCTAGCGTACTGTGGATTGGGAAACATCACACGCTATCGAGAAAATCTCTCAAGCGTGCATGTTTCGCCATAATTAATACGCACATGACTTCGAAAAGTCGGAGGTTCGGGCCTGATCCGACTTCGCTGTTTTAGCGTAGGTACCCAACTAGGTATAATTATATAATTTGCCACCAACTCTTTCAGTTATAAATGATTAATGGGACTTAAATATATTGACGAACTGTGGTTGATTTACATTGCGGACACCTCTGTCCAATTTAGTTCCTTTGTTACGTTATGTTAATACGATAGGTATATATGATACAAAAATGACCTTTATAATAGCTTATATAATAAATATCCTCTTTTTATTTTGCGAAGATTTATTTGAATAGCAATCAACTGACATTCTTAATTACATTGGATAATATATTATTATATATTCGATGATATTTTATAATTATTCAACAATGATGCGATGCAACAACTATTTCATTAAGAGTTCTGTAGGTGCAAATAGTAACGTGTACTATTTTATAGATGGAGCGGTGGTTACCCAGTGGTAGCGGTCGTAGGATCAAATACAAATACAAATAACTTTATTATTCTTCTCTCACATAGAAAAAGTTACAGGCTTTTATTATTTAACATTTGTGGCCTGTCGCACAGCCCCCAGAAAATCGCCAGATAGCCCCCTCAGAAGCCCCGTCCCTGTCCCACGGTATAGAGGAGGAAAGAGACGGAACCACCGACCAAGCCACATTAGCCCATCCTGAGGCTGCAAGAGACAGGCCCAAAATCTAATGTACATTACAGGGATATTTATAATAATCTATGTAAGAGACTGGTTTCTGTACTAGGAGACCTGTCAGTGTAAGTACATGGTTGAAGTACAAGAGTATTATTAAATAGGTGTAACTAGATGTAGAGAGTGTCTTTGTAAATCATAATTATGTGTGGTGGTTTGGGAGTGTGTGTGTATGTGTGTGGATGCGTGTGTGAGTTGAGTGTACGAGAGTGCGCGCAAGTGTGGGTGTTTGGGTGGGCCTGTGTGTACGTGTGTGTGTGTATCGGTGGGCGTGTGTGTATGTATGTGTGTGAAAGTGTCTTAGATGCGTAAGGATATGTGTTTGTATTTAACAGAGGACAGTAACGACAAAATAAGGAGCGAGTTTAGGATGGGACCTTAAGGAAAGTTTCAGTCTCCTCATAGTCGAGGGACTTTAGCCAAGTGGTTATAACTCTTTTACATTTTGGTCTTGTCAGTGGGTAAACTGTAGTCTTCTCATTTATTTTATTATATAGGTATCTTCCTAGAAATACAAAGAACTTGCGTGAGAAGGCTGTATTACCTTTTTTGGTCATTTCGCAAACCCTATGTTTGACCCGCTTGTTAATATTAAGTGAGGGATCATACCCTATTAATGAATGTTGTTTTAGGGTTGTGTGCAAGATGTACAGTTGACGTACAGTCAAGACATCAGAGAGCAGGTATAGATCTTTGGTAGGAAAGAAAAATGGCAACGACAGGCTTACTTTTAAAATTGCTCTCTGGGCTCTTTCCAGCTTTATCATGCTAGTCTTACAAGCTCCCCCCCATACTGTAATACAGTAGCTTAATATGGATTGGCAGAGGGCCATATACACCATTTTAATAACATTTTTGTCCGCTATGTGGCGTAGATTTTTAAAAATGTAAATCAGCTTCCGAGTTCTGGATGACAGTAGATCCAGGTGGTGATTGAAGTTTAGTTTATTGTCAATCATGACACCAAGATATTTTATACTCGAAGCTAACTTTATATGGCTACAGGAACAGGGCTGACCGGATGAACAGGAGTGAACCACAATGGAATAATTTTGATGTACTGCAGTAGAAGTGCTTTTAATAGCAAACGGTATATATTTGGTTTTACTAACATTGAGTGTTAGACCATTGTCATTAAGCCATGAGATTACCGTATTGAATCCCATTTGTGCAGAGGCGTAGACGTCGTCCCAAGTATCCCCATGGAAAATCAATGCGGTGTCATCGGCGAACGTCACGATTTTGCCATTGGGTAGTTTGAGATTACATAACTCATTTATAAAGGTGAGAAAAAGGGTGGGGCCCAATACACTACCCTGTGGGACACCATGGGATATTGGTAGGTCATCACTAGTTATCTCTCCAACTCTTACTCTCTGTTGCCTTTCAGAAAGATAATCTTTAAATAATCCTAGTTGACTGTCACGGATTCCCATGCTATTTAGGCTATTTATTAGGAGTGGGACAGAGACTGTGTCAAAAGCCTTTGCCAAATCCAAGAATATGGCTATTACTTTCCTTTTATGGTCGAGTTTGCTAACAATGTGGTCAGTCAGATCATGGACCTGGATGGATCGCGGGACAATTAATTATTAATACGCACATGATTTCGAAAAGTCAGAGGTTCGTGCTTTGGATTCGAACTGGCAGTCTTATGGTCATATCACTAGACTATCACTGGACTCTGTGATGTGATGTGATGTATGTATGTAATCTGCGAAAACCTTATCCAAATCGGACTTTTGTTTTCCTGGGAGGAGGAACATCCTCATGGATACTTGTGGCCCGTGCCGCACGTATGCCCGACTCCCCCGGGTTTTTCTCCCAGTGATCTACGGGCTAAAAACCTCCCCCCCGATCTCCTCAATACCGTCCGGAACCGCCAAAGCATTACTTCGGACGATACTCTGTCTAGACTTAAACTCTTTGTCTGTCCCACTTATCCTTTTCTCTCTTCTGCATTATCTTTCGTAGCATATTTGCGCACTGTTCCCATTCAACCTCACTCTTTATCATTATTTCAATCAGATTTTCCTTATCCCACACATGGATATAACACAGAACCAACCATTTTTTGAGGTCAATTATAAAATATCTAAAATAAAGTAGCAAAACTTTATTATTAAGATGAATACAGGTGTAAACATGTTTTCGAAACGAACAGCACTTTATCTTCGTTTATTATTAGAAGTATATTATGATATTATTATGATCTTAACTTGTGACATTTTAAATAAGCTAACACTTTTGCATTTCTGGTAGATATAATATAATGTCAGTTTATTTGTTTCTCGTCCCACACAAGTATTTTTTTTTTGCGTTCACAAACTTACATTTTCACATACCTATAGAAACACCCGAGTTTGTAGATCATGAGATTCGGACCCGAGACCTATGACCCACAAGGCGCTTTATCAACCACTGCGATAATCTTATCAAACATTTAATTAATCATTAATCGATATCAATAACTATTATGGCCTATAACCCTATGTTACATGATGTATAAATAAATTACCTTATCAATGAATTTGTAGGCCATTATCACAGATTTACATATATGCATACTAATCCAAAATTATTTATATAAATTACTCACTTAATTTTGTTTGTATGTCTTTTATCCTTTCACGCCTTTATTATCGAACCAGTTTTGATGAATTTGGGTATAGAGATAGATTAGATATTAGGAAAGGAAACAGGCTAAATTTTGTCTGAAAAGCCCTTTGGGATTCAAGTAGGCAACAGCTAGTAACACCTACATAAATAATTTAAATAAATATCACTAAAGTTTTCAGTTTTCAATGATTAAGTAATGCTGGAATTACATGATCTATTTCTATCTTATCAAGAAACATACATATTGTCACGCCTGTCTCCCATGGGGGTAGGCAGAGACTATGGATTTCCACTTGCTACGTTCCTGGCACACTACTTTCGCTTCTTATCAACATGAACACTACTAATAGTTGGTTATAACATCATCCTTTTCCTAAGTATGTTGGAGTCTAGTCTAGTTTATCCGAATGCTGAATATAAGTATTTTTTACACTAAAAGATTATCATCATACCTCCGCAAACTCGGCCAAAACATTTCCGTGAAGTAAGGAATATGGATATATCCTTAATAATGATTCCTTAGGCTACATAGGCATTCTGACAACCACAAAAAATAAATTATCTATGTTAATTGGGAATAAAATAGCTTTCTAATTAGAATTATTAGAATCGATCCAGTAGTTTCAGAGTACTTTTATCGATTACAAACAAACAAATCTTTACTCTTCCGAAGAATAGATAATTATTATAATATGAATTATCTCATTGATATTTATAACGCCATTAAAAAAAACATGAGATTTAAATGTAGCGAACAAATTGATTACTTAATATTTATATAGAGAATAAACATTTTAAATACCTATTCTATGATTAATGAACACCGTTTTTGTATCTTCCAAAGTTCATTTGGCTGGATAGCAATTTGGTTTTTCCAATAGTTTAAATAAAGGAACAATATTGAAGGTTTCGTTTACAGTCAAATGTCATAATATATGCAAAAAGTAACGTTTAAACTACAAAAAGTATTCACACAAACTCATTGTCAAGTAAATAATATATAAAATAGTGTGATTTTTGAAGCAAGGTTCTGTATAAAATGAGTTTATTGGTTCAGCTATATAGTGCAAATTTGAAAGGTATAAAGAGACTTTTTAATTTTGTCTTTAAGGTCGACTATGCCTTGGCCATCACCTTGATGCTGTTATTAGCAGTTACAATCATAAATGTTATTTCTTTTATTATAATTTTCTACTATTCCCGCATAGCTCCTGAACTATTCATAGCACAACTACATAAGTAGTTAGTTAGAGTACGTTAGCACACGCTTCTATGTGTGCGTGAATAGGTAGGGTTGCCCCTGTGTCTATTATCAGTATGCACAGTGCATTCTTACGTGAAGGGGATCAAAATAACAAAAAAATTAGGAATGTTTTGGAAATCTGACGTCCATCATCAAATCTTTACCCGGAAAGAGAGAGAGCCACTGGAAAAAATATATGCATCTCGCTTACATTATAATCTATTGCACTTTATTACAGACTAAAAGGATATTTTGGAAAAAGAAATACAGATAAAATTTACTACATACATATACTTGTCTCACTCTGTCTTGCTTCGTGTGCGGTCAACCATCGACTCTTGTTATCAGGACAAAAAAAACATTTTTTTTAACTAACAGAGTAAAACTTTCAATATGGTTCCTAAAATTATTTGGTATCTGATTTTAAAGACACACCGCAAGAACTTTGAAGACATTTTTTTTCTTTTTACATAGTACTTGATGCTAGGCAGCTTTGATTAAATATATTTACATAATTCGCGTGAGCATTCAACTGTAAGGGATCCATTACTCCAACAACGCTTGAAGATGGCGAGTGACGTCATTCCGTCCGTTTTGAACTGAATAACAGATGATACTGACATCGCTCATAGGTAATGAATAAATAAATAATAATCTATGACAGTTAATTTAATACACAAATAGGTATATTTTTATTGATGCGTTAAAAAATTATAAAAAATATATCCGCGTGTATACAACATGTACCTGTCACTTTTTTTAGAATAGAAAAAAAGTTTATATGCCTGCTCTGACTACATAATTACAAACCGAATGTAATTTATGACTTCAACCTTGGTCACCTTTCAGAGGACGAAAGTACCTTACCCTAATATATCGAAAAAAAAATCCGCTGTTTAGCACGCACACACTTAATAGCACGGATGTGCTATTGAATCGAATCGAGTCGTATAGGATATATAGAGGACGAAATAACAACAAATTAATATCTAATATTAATTATTGGAAATAATATTATTATGTAATACCTATAAAACAGAATGCAAATTGAAATATGACGGCTCACGTCATTCTATCGAATATGACACCGTTGCGCATAAATATGACAGGTAATTAAAATACACCTGTCTGGGAACAATAAAAAAATTAAAAAAAAAAACACTTGGTGTAGTCGTAAATATTTTTTTTGGGAGCTGGCAAAACTAGTTGGTAGAGTATTTTTTTATTATTTATTCAGCTTTGCGTGCAAAGTTAATTTTATTTTTGGTGTTTCGAAAATTGTTCGTCTATTACACATTTTAGTATATATACACTTGAGATAATGAATCTGAAAAATCCTTTTTCAAATCGAAGCTAACACAAAACGCAAACCTTGTCCTACTTCGCCGTCACAGACTTCCAATGCAGCAAAGGGTCTGTTTAGTCAACTATACTTAGTTCGCGCTTCGATTTATAACGATCTACTATTTAGCCACTTCGGGACCTTTGATCTAACTGATTGCTTTTTTTTATTTTCCTTAATGATACTTTTTTTTGTTAAATTAAAGTACTTTGTTTATGTTTTAGAAAATTATGGCCTTTTTTTAAACTTTCTCTCGAAGTTTATGTCATTTTAATAGGGTTTAAGTTTACCCTTTTCAAAATGATAATATTGTTAAATAAATATTTATCTAAACATCTGTGTTGTTTCTGCACACAGTGTACCAGGGCAACAGACAACCTAGATACCATATCTAGGTTTTCTGTTGCCCTGGTACACTGTGAGGAAATCTAGACTATAGAATTGGCTAGGCAGAAGTATATTGATATAGGTACAACCACAAGTTGTTTACCTATTTGAGAAAAAATCCACACTTAATTGCTACCAAGAATTTCGGAAAAAAAACCGTGCTGTTGGGTGAGTGTCACGGATAGAAATATTGCATTAATTAATATTTTATGCCAGAAGAAATCGCGACATTAATAATTAAATATTCATAATTGAGTATTAAAACGTTTACTTTAAAATCGCTATTGTCGAAGATTTTGGTGGAAAATAGAGGAGTCGGCCAAAATTAACAATTTATACTAAAATCTTAACATACCATCACGCCTTTATTCCCCGAAGGGTCCCCAAAGGGACAGGTGAGTCCATAGACATAGATTTAATGTTATTTAAGTCTAAATTAGGTAGAGTACTGACCAGAATGACGTGTTCTTTTTACGAGATAAACGGAATACTAACTTCTTCAGTAGCAGAAAGGGTTTACATACCATCACGCCTGAATGCTCCGAAGGGTTAGGCAGAGGTGTACTAATGTACACCCACATTTCGCCGGTATGTTTAGATCCCATGTAATAGGGGGCGAGCCTATTGCCATTAACCGGGCGCAAATATTCAAAAATCTTCTACTGTAACGATTATGTTGCGTTTTATACAGTGAGTATGGAGCGCCGAAAGCCTAATTCCTCCATAAGTCCTCTACCTTTTTTTCTTTTCCTGCCTTTTCCTTAACAGAGTCTGCAACACGCGAGTGATACCCCTGGTGTTGCAAGCGTTCATAGGCTACATTATAGCCGCTTATCATCAGGCGGGCTGTATGCTTATTTGCCACCCTAGTGGCATAAAAAAAACTACGGCTTTTAGCCGGAACATATACGAAGGCAACCCTACCTATTTCAAACTGCTACGCACACATCGACGCATGTATAGACATCATCATTGGCTATGTAGTTGAAGAGCGGTACAGCTTCGGAAACTTTTTATGTGGTGTCAGAGTTGGCATACCTTTTTAAAGGTCTTTTTTTCTCAAAACGGGCAATGACGTTCATCGTTCCTAAGTAATAATATGTGCGAATTACTCAAAGCTAGATTTTATGACCAAAGAACCATAAACGGAAGAGGTTTTTGCAAATTAACATACTAACAGAAAGAACACAGACCAAAATGTTTTTGTCATAGGTTTATGTTTTAGCACTTCTAAAATATTTTTTTTGTGAACGACTGTATTTAGCAAATTACTTAGGTATTTTCCAAAGTCTTCACATGAAAGATTTGCTGTGTTCATGTGGTTTGTAGGCTACTTTCTTTCTTTCTTTCGGGACTTTAATTATTAATGGTCACATTAAACTGCTTACCAAATATAGCGCCGATTAACAAAACCAAAATTAAAATTGGTTCGCAAATAAGGAATAAGTAAGGCAGTCAAGGAAGTTTCATTTTATGCTAGACAGATAGCGCACTATATCGGTTTGTGACGTCACTATTCAATATGCCATACAAATTCTATACTGACACTCCTTTGCGAGAAAGGGACAGAACATCCCCTCTCGATCTCTACCAAAATCTTTAAATACTTTTTAAAACTATTAGTCGATTTAAATATTTTTTTCAGTATACGTTTTATATTTAATTTCATTTTACAATAGGCCTGTCCATCATCATCATCATCATCATCAGCCCATACTCGTCCACTGAACGTAGGCCTATTAATTTGAATAAATTCAACACCAATCTACCGTCATTAATATTTTTTCCATTGTCTACAGTACCTGGATATGCGGGAAGGATCACTTCTCTACAACATGTGGGAGAATCCAACATACGAGCTCTTCAACGAGATGTGGGTATACAACTACACCAACTGGGAGAAGTACTTGAGCAAGGAGGAGTCGTTCCTACGAGTGGAGGAAGTTGGACCATTTGTGTTTCAGTAAGTACGCAATTATCTGAGACGGACCGGGGAAGTAGTACTCTCCCACAGAATATCAACGTGAAGTAGCAGTACGTATATATACTGTTGCATTCCTTACTTTACAAGCTTTTATTAAATACTAGTTTTCCGCTCGCGGTTTCGCCCGCGAACTAAACGTTTCTTTTCATTTTCCGATATTATATATATCCTGAGTCTAATGTCACTAAGACTGTAAGTCTAGTGGTCCTTAACCCGACTGCTACGTTAGAGGTCCTGGGTTCGATCCTCAGGTCCAGCAAAGTATTATTAGGTTTTTCTTTGAAATTCTCTGTAGCAGCTCAGAGTCTGGATTTGTGCCCAGTTAATGGCAATAGGCTCGCCCCCTATAACATGGGACCTAAACATACCATACCGGCGATGTGTCGGTGTACTTAAGTGCACCTCTGTCAAATCTTTCGAAGAATACAGGCGTGTTGGTATGATGGATGTCACTCAGGAATAATGTAACTTCTATTGGTGAAAGAATTTTTAAATTCGGTTCAGTGGATCCAGAGATTATTTTATATTTTATTATTTTAGTTTGTGAGGTTGTCGCCTACAACCTCACAAACTTTACCTCTTTAAAATATTAGAATAGAAGTAAAGATTATGTGTAAAGTTATTTCAAATATAAAATAATCAAAATATCAAAAGGTCGAAGCCCCCATCGATCGCCGTCAACTTAACATTGATTGAATTAACATCGAAATTCAAATTCATGAGTTCTTATTGTTAAAAATTTCTTGAGTTACGAAATTAATAGTAAGTACCGAGGAATTTTTATTTTGAATGATTACGTGGAGAATATACTTAGACGAATAGACGTCTTTAGCGACCTTTGACCTCTCGTAATATATTAAAAGGCACACCAGTCAAGGCTTAGCTTTTTTTTATGCAGCTGGCTACGCCAGTGGTATCACTCGCTCGTGGTCCTTAGTACAGTTTGTTCGAAATAACTAAGCTTGTCTGAAGTTGTCCGCAAGTGGTTTAGCAGTGGTACATTTTAATAGAAAGAGTCCATGTAAAGACAATTGGGGTCGTATAAGTTTCAATTTTTTTTTCGCATTCATTTAACCTCATTTCTCTTTTTATTTTATATTTTTAAACATTTCAATATCAACGATAAAGAATATATAAAATCATTTAAAAATATAATAATTGTGGCCCACCGGTATCGGGAACAGAGTCCAAGCTACCGGCGGTCAGGGCTCCAGCGAGACAAACCTCCTGACGATAAGTGCCGTGACAAGGAGTACTGCCTTTTGCATCAAGCCCTTGACCCAGCCGCCTAACGAGAGCCTCAGAGCCTCAGATGTAAGTCGAGGCTCTTGGCTATCAAGCCATTGGCCGAAACAACTATCGGCACAATGACTGTCGAGTCCACATCCCATATGTCGACAACCTCACGAGCTAAGTCAAGATATTTGATTTGCTTGTCTTTTTCAGCTTTGGTGAGGTTCTCATCATGCGGGACAGTGATATCGACGATCAATCACATTTTTTATTATTATTTTTACTTATTTACGTGGTTGTTCGGAACGGCTAACTTCAGACAAGCAGAGTTATTTTGAACAAACTGTGGTTATTCTCATTATTCGTATAGCGTTTTGATATTGAATTAATGAATGAAGAGTTTTTTTGGTTTTGTAGTACACACACACAATAAGCTATACTATTCGTATACCTTGAAGTGCACTCGTGTATATCACATTATTATCGTCATAGCGACTGGTGTACCTAACCAGAAGACGCAGGTTCGAATACTGTACGCAGTAAAATTTTTTGTTCACGAAAATAACTAAATAAACTAAACTAAATAACTTTTTTTTAATACAGAAAGATCGGTTATTTGCTTATAAGTTTATCGATTACAAACAAACAACAAATCCTTCGTCATTATGTAGATATGGAAAAAAATCCCACGAATATTTTCCAAGGTTAGTCTAAAATTGAGAATTTGGGATTTTTTTCATCCACCATGACGTCTATAAGGATATTCCACTGACTGATTAGAACCCAGACTTCCGTGTTGATCATATTCATTAATATATGTCAAACATGTTAAGAAAACAACGCGTAGTTTATACACTGTGATGTAGATTTTGCCTGTTAATCTACGGTTAGTGTTGCGGTTCTAACGGCTGGTTAAGGTTGTTGTTTAAAAGAAACTCTATCACTACATAGGTATTATAACGCAAAGTCCTCCGCCGCATCTGTCTGTCTGTTCGCGATAAACTCAAAAACTACTGCATCGATTTTCATGTTGTTTTCACCAATGGATAGCGTGGTTCTTGAGAAAGGTTTTAGTATATAATTTATTAAGTTTTTTACGCTATTCGTTAGAGGTGTCATACAAAGTATAAAATTAAGTCGTTTCCGCTTAGATCTTTTAAACTGCTTAACCGATTTTAATTCAGTTTTCAGCAATAGATAGAGTGGTTCAAGAGCATCCTCTTGAATCACTCTATCTATATCTGTTTTGCCGTCATTTTTATTATATGTATGTATTTACATACCTATAATAAAAAATGTAACTGTAGCAAAACTGTAAGTGTGATTGTAATGACTGCCTCATTAGTCTAGTGGTCCTAAGCGTGACTGTTACGCTAGAGGTCCTGGGTTCGATCACCAGGTCGGGCAAAGTGTTATTGGGTTTTTCTATTAAATTCCCAGTAGCAGCTCGGAATCTAGATTTGTGCCCCGTTAATGGCAATAGGCTCGCCCCCTATTACATGGGACCTAAACATACCGACGAAATGAGCGTGCACATTAGTAGGTACACCCCTGCCTAACCCTTTGGGGAATTTAGGCGTGATGGTATATTGTTTTTGGTATGTCTTTGACTGGGGTTTTTATACAAACAGCTACTAAATCGTTTTACTCCAAACAGGTATTGAACGTGCAAATTATTATTGAAATTCTAATCTAGAAGCCGCATTCTTTTTGGTCATTAAAAAAACGAGTTGTATATTTTTAATATCGCCCCATTTTTGCGGTATAATTTATGCTGAGATGTCAAAAGAATGGACGAAACTCGAGTAACGAAAGGGATTTATAAAACAAACTAGCTTTCCGCCCATGGCTTCGCCCGTGTGGTTTCTCGGCTTTTCTGTACTATTATATTCATGTATTCATGTATTATACATATAAACCTTCCTCGTGTATCACTTTATACATAAAAAAAACCGCATCAAAATCCGTTGCGTAGTTTTAAAGATCTAAGCATACATAGGGACAGACAGAAACGGGAAGCGACTCTGTTTTATACTATGTAGTGATGTCAGAACCGACTGGGGAGACGCCATAGATATATCTATATATATAAAATTCAATGCCACTTTTCGTTGTAATTTTATAACTCAAGAACGGGCTCACCTATCCAAACTAAATGTTGAGGCTTTGTTCGGACTACTTAGTAGATGGTTTATGTGAAGTTTGCACAAAATCGGTCGAGCGGATCTTCATTTATCACATTTTTTTTAACAAATGAATTCAACAAATGGTGGATCATTTTGTTAATGGGGATTTTGCTGTCCAATCAAAACGAACACGCGGGCAACGCCGTGGGCGGAAAGCTAGTATACTGTATAACACCGACCTTATTGGTGGGATCCGTCAAAAGTTCAAGTGCGTAGCACCCACAACCGGTGCGTGTGTTATGACGCAAATTACTTGCTGGAGTTTTAGCCTACTCCTAAAGGCATGAGTGAAATTTACATATAAAAATGAAAAATTTCATTTTTTATACCATCACGCATGGTTCCGAATGGCCACCAGTGTACACCCAAAGTTTGCCGGTATGTTTAGCTCCCATGTGATAGGGGGCGAGCCTATTGCTATTACCTGGGCACAAACTCAAAACTCTGAGTTGCTACTGAGAATTTCATAGAAAAATCCAATAATACTACGCACCTAGGCCCTCTAGCGTAGCAATCGCGCTTGGAACAACTAGACTAATAGGCAGTTCTTAAGAGGGGACTGTAGTCCTAAGGAATTTGAAAAACAGGTATTTGAAGAAACTATTGCCGTCGCGCTGCACCTCCATTCCCTTCCTGCACAGTGCGAAAAGGACAACTGCAGCTTAGGATGATTTTACCTACAAAAACCTTGACCAAAAGACGTTTCGTATTCTGGGACTAGGTACTAGGTACTAGGAACATGAGTCATAGTATTATTGTTATTCCCTCGTACTAAGCTAAAATGATTGTGTTACGAGTGGGTTCACGTCGGTAGTGCAATGGGTGGGTTTTGAACCGACAACTACATAATCGCAAGTCCAACGCCCTCGCCATTAGGGTAGCCTAATCTACCGCCGCTTCAAATGTCACGATTTCGCATAAACTTTGCCAGTTAAAACCGCCATTATCCTCACTTGACCCACACTTAAACGGAATTTTAAGCACCTGCTACACTTAATGTTAGTTACGATAATCGTGACTTTGAGTTTTCGCATCGGTGACAATTTTTAACTTCGTCGTCTCATTGTAAGTTGTATCGAAGTCTGTTGAAGACATAAATGTGAAATCGTCTGACGAAGTCGCGTGTTTGATAGGAAAGAATTGTATATCATCAACATCATCAACCCATTATATTTTCCCATTGCTGGGTATGAATCTCCTCTCAGAATGAATGGGGTTAGGCTATAGTCCACCACCCTGGCCTAATACGGTTTGGCAGACTTCACACGCCGTCAAGAAAATCTCTCAGGCATGCAGGTTCCTCACGATGTTTTTCTATACATCATAACGCCTGTATTCCCCAAAGGGTTGGGCAGAGGTATACTAAGAATATACTATACTATGTACATTATGTCGTATGTATATAAGTCAACGATATCTACTGTGCTTTTTTTCTCGTTTTTATAAAGACATATTAGTGCATACTAAATTTCTTATTTTATTTCTAGAGAACTACGAACGAATGAGAACATAAGCATAGATAAGGATCGAGGGGTGATGACCATGATGCCTAAGTTGAAGCTCAAGTTCCTTTTGGAGGAGTCGGTGGCCGACACCACAGACGTCATCGTCAACATGCCGAACATACCACTCCTTGTAAGTAACATACTTAGTAAAGTAGTACTAGTGTCGTGCTTGCTAAGTCAAAGGTCTCGAATTCGAATGTCGAAGTCATGAGCGTATTAATAATTAATTATCAGGCGCTTAAACGGTGAAGGAACACATCGTGAGGAAACCTGCATGACTGAGAGATGTTCTTGACGGCGTGTGAAGTTTGCCAACCCTCAGTAGGCTAGCGTGGTGGACTATATAGCTACACGCTAGCTAGGTAGCTAGTTAGCTAGTTGGATTAGGCAAATCCATCTCGTTCTGGGAGGAGACCCATGCCCAGCAGTGGGACAATGTAATAGGATGATGATGATGAGTCTCGTGCCAGCGTGAATGGGGCGGCACGACTGGGAAAGTAGCGATCCACAGAATATTGATGACAAATTGCAGTATGTATACCTACTGTTGCGTTTCGTACGGTGAGTGTGGAGCACTGGAGGCCCAATTCCTCCCTCAGTCCTCTCCCTTATCCTTCCTCCCCCTATTCTTTGGCTCGGCAACGCATCTGCAACTCCTTTGGCATTGCAGATGTCCATGGGCGGTGATGACTACTTACATCAAGTGGCTCGCCTGCTCGTTACCGAGTTATCCCATAAAAAAATAATCTAATCGAACTTGAGACCTACGAATCTCTAAGCAATCTAATATTACTATATCACTACGCTATCACTGATTTTTCTGCTTCTTTCCCTTCCCAAACAAATGATGTGTTGTATTTTGACGTCACATGTTACTCTGTGTTGCTTTCTTTCTAGCATAAAATTAAAATGCTAATAACTTCTTTATACTCCGATGTTAATTTTGTTGTTGTTAGTTAGCTCTATTTATGATCCATTTTTGATGACGCTTAAAAATATCAGTCAACTAGCCAAGCGGATCATTTGATCCTAACGCCAAGCGTCACGGGTTTTGTAGGCATATACAGGACCGGCGGCCCAGTGGTACAGGCCGCCACATACGAGTTGTAAGCCGTAGGTTCAAACTCAAACAGGCGCATTACTTTGTTTAAATTATTTCATCACGAAGGAAAACATTGTGAGGAAATCGGCATATCCTAGAACCAAAAATTCAAAGCCATGTGACATCTACCAACCCGCACTAAGCCCGCGCGGTGGATTATGGCCCACTCCCTCTCACGGAGAGGAGGCCTCTGCCCCAGCAATGGGAACATTATAGACTCTTTATCTAGTCAGGTGGATCATTAGATCCTAACGCGAAGCGTTCCGGGTTTCGTTCCGTTCCGGGTTTCGTTCCGTTCCGGGTTTCGTTGACTATAGCTAAGGTTACTTCCCAGCGGCAGAGTACGGAAGTTCGAGAAGTTTTAAGGGGTTAAGGGAAGTCTTGAGGAAGTTCTGTATACTTGGTCGTCCTCTGAAGGACTGATGATATCAGTAAATTTTAAATAAAAATTAATAAGAAGGCAAATACGGGTCGTGAAGATACTGAAACTTCCTAATAATGTTTATCAAACAACGTTATGTACCTACTTCCGTGTTCTATTGATCCAATTTTCTTATCAATATTTGATTCTCTATAGTTTGGTTTATTGCAGTTGTACTTATCTATACATCTAAACAAATAACTAAAATTGGAGTGTCTGTTTGTAATATTAATAGTTTCTGCTTGCTTGTTCCGGCTAATCTCTTAAACGGCTGAACCGCACTTGCACTGGCAGATATCTAATATAATAAAGTGTAAATAAGAATACTTTAATTTAAAAAATGTATATATAAAATTTTCATAGAATAGAGAAAATCCGAGAGACTACGCGAGCGTGGCCGCGGGCGGAAAGCTAGTTAGATAGATATAAGAAAATATTGCTGTGCCCTAACAGGGTTCACGTTTTGAAACAAATCCAAATGTACACAATACCCTTGTAAACAACATGAATGCAATAAAGTTTATGATATGATATATATATGATAATATATGAACCGAAATATTCGAACGGTTCGGTTCGCTAGTCGCTTTAGCCAACTAAGCCAAAGACGTCACTGTCTGTTAAGTCGAATTTCTTTCCCAATTTATCCATCGTAAGGAGACACTAGTATATCTAGTTGTAGTTTATCTCTTTGATAACACATTTTTTTTTTATTATTTTATTTTTTTTAAGTTTACTAGCAATGTGTGTCACACAATACTGGTATTCTTGTTAATCCCTCGTGCTAAGCTAAATGCTTGTGTTACAAGTGGGGTCGGCAGTGCAATGGGTGGGGTTCGAACCGGCAACCATATGATCGCAAGTCCGACGCCCTAGCTATTAGGCTACCGACGCTTCCATCACATTACTGTGACCTTAAACCGAACTAGAGGACGAAGGTTCGAAATTTAACCGAGGTCAAAATATTTCTTTAGCTCAAATTCATAATTATTTATTTTGTTACAATAACAAAAATAAAGTGTCAAATTAATGTCATTGTTCCTTTAATACCAGGAAAAGGCATAACTTTTTACTCTTTTATATACTTTTTGGAATATGTACTTGTTACTGAGTTTTAGAGGGCATAACACTAAAAATATACTAAAAAAAACCTACATTATAATTTTAAACTTGACCTTATAAATTCCAAGGTTAGTAAAATATAGTACTTATGGACAAGAAACACGACTTAATTTTACTTGTCAACAGAAAAGAAAGGGTTATGAATGAGTGGCAAGTGAATTTGCTGGGCGTGAATTTTTGGGTTAGAATCTCGGGCCGAACATGTAAATTTAGTTTTTCTAAAAAATATTCTCCATTCTTTTATTCAATTTTACACCCACACATCATACATACAATTGCGATGATATTCATAAAAAGGTTATTCATGAAATGTTTTCAGTCCCATGAAAAAGGGGGGAGTCTTATATCAGTAACTGGACTCATGTCTCATCATCAACCCATTACATTGTCCCACTGCTGGGCACGGGTCTCCTCTCAATACGAGAGGGATTAGGCTATCTAGTCCGCCACGCTAGCCTACTGCGGGTTGGCAGACTTCACATGCCGTCAAGAAAATCTCTCAAGCATGCAGGTTTCCTCACGATGTTTTTCCTTCATTGTTTAAGCGCGTGATAATTAATTATTAATACACACATAACTTCGAAAAGTTAGAGGTGCGTGCCTTGAAGAATAGAATAGAAAAGAATTTTGTAATAGAAAAACCAATAACACTTTACTCGATCTAGGAATCGAAACCAGGGCGGACCACAAGGAGCTCCTGGGAGGCTAATTTAATATGACCACTTCTGATAAATCACAATATGATTCACAAGGCTACACTGATCTGATCTCTCAGCGTACGTAAAGCCTTTACAATGCGAGGCCACCGTAAACTGGAACATATAATTTTATGAATCATCAAAGTATCTATTTGAGTCCCCCTGGTGTTGTGACCGTTAGAACAATGACCCCAAAATCATTACGATTTGGTTATTTCGAGTATTTTAAGTTTTTTATTTATCCCTTTACTTTTTTATCATCATCATCATTATTAGCCTATATTAGTCAACTGCTGGACGTGGGCCTCCCCTAGTGTGCACCATTTCACCCTGTCCTCCGCTTTTCGCATCCTGCTTCTGCTAGTAACTTTTCGCAAATCATCACTCCTTCTTGCCGGTGGGCGTCCTACACTACGTTTTCCGTTTTTTTTACTTACATACCATCACGCCTGTATTCCCCGAAGGGTTAGGCGAGGTGTACTTAATGTACACCCACAGTTCGCCGGTATGTTTGGGTCCCATGTAATAAGGGGCGAGCCTATTGCCATTCACCGGGCACAAATCCAGACTCCGAGCTGCTACTGAGAATTTCATAGAAAAACTCAATAACACTTTGCTCGACCTGGGGATCGAACCCAAGACCTCGAGCGTAGCAGTCGCGAAAGTAAAAAAACTGCCTCGTTGGTCTAGTGGTCCCACCACTAGACCAACGAGGCAGTTTTTTTTACTTTTTTATATTTATTACTAATTTTATCTAAACTAATTATATAAAGAGGAAAGATTTGATTTTGTTTGCAATAAATAGGTTGTGAAACTAATGGACCGATTTTAAAAAATCTTTCACTAATATAAAGCTGCATTATTCCTGAGTGACATAGGCTTTATATTATCCTGTAAAATGACAAGAAACGTATAGTCTATGCGGGCGAAGCCGCGGGTGGAACGCTAGTTTATTATATTTATCAAATATTTATTGAAGTCTTAGAAAGTTGTCGGTATCTAAATGTTTATAAAAAAGCTATTCGAATATATTATTTTTCCTTGTTATTCTCAATCCAAGATATATAACCCTTTGACCTAAGAAAAAAAGTATGTTTGTATACCACGAGGATGTCGCATAAAATCTTTTCGCTTTGCATAAACTAGCGTTCGCCCACGATTTCTCCCGCGACTTAAAAGTATTTATTTATATACCACAGATAAAATAAAAGTTAATACATTAATTACGTAATTAGTATGATAAATAGCGATTCAAAAGATTTTATTAAATAATTAATAAATTGTATATTTTTCTCCACAATATTACTCTTAATTGCTAGCCTTATTTCTACAGTGACATATAGGTTGGACATTATATTGTGGGAGACTGGTGCCTAAACTAGGCTCAAGGCCTGTATTTCAGGTCACCAGGACTCCTCCATTTAAATTTAACAATTTATGTTGTGTACTCGTACAAACGTTATGCAATTAGGTAATGTTAACATTTTGGCATAAAGATCATATATATATATATATATTATTAGTTTTATTAGTATTGTTAGTATCAGGATGAGAGCACAGTTGAGTGTGTGCTGCGTGAGTGTGTAGTATGAGAAGTGGTTGCGTGTATGGGGAGGTTGTGTGTGTGTGTGTGTGTGTGTGTAATTTTTTATTTTTTTATTGTAGCATATTTCCATAGTGTTTTTTATGTTAAAGCTGTGAGTAGGGTTTCAGTGTCATCGCAATTGAGTTCCTGAAGATTGTCATGTAATTTAAGACATTTATCCTAAGTTGTTTTGATTTGAATGACATTTTGGATTTTATTAACGTTCTGATTTATTTTTTGCTATTAATGTAGGTACCTATGCATTTTACGAAAAGATTTTTTTAACATATTTATTTTTAGACTTTATCTAAAACAATATTTGTATAGTCATCATTAATTATTATTCCATTTATTCGAAGTTTACCCATATTGTTTACATTTTTAAATATTTTTATAAAAACAGAAGATAAATAACAAACATTTAAAAAATATAAAAATAGTAGTCCACCGGTGTCGGGAGCAGAGTCCAAGCCACCGGTGGTCAGGGCCCCAGAGAGAGAAACCTCCTAACAATACGCGCCGTATCTAAGAGTACTGCTTTCTGTATCAAGCCCTTGACACAGCCACTCAACGAGAGCCTCCTTAGGTGTTGGTCGAGGCTCTTGGCTATTAGGCCATTCGCTGACACAACGATTGGTACAATAATTGCTGAATCCACCCCCCACATGTCGACAACCTCATGTACCAAATCAAGATACTTTATTTGTTTTTCTTTTATGGCTTTCACGAGGTTCTCGTCATGCGGAACGGTGATGGTGACGGTAATTATTATTATTATTATTTTATTCATGATAGGCCTACGCTTAACCGCCAGATCGCCTGATGTTAAGCGATACTGCGATCTAGGACGGAGCGCGCTTGCCTAGGAGAAACCAATTCACTCGTGATTTAAAGTAGATCGAAAACTAATTGATCCGATGATCTTTGTGACATATGCATACTTTCAATTTATTTCCTGGACTATATGTTATAAGCAACTTTACTAAAATATTGCATTGTATTGATTGTCCATATCACTGTCCCACATAATGAGAACCTCACCAAGGCTAACAATAAGCAAAATCAAATATCTTGACTTAGCTCGTTACGTTTTTAACATGTGGGATGTGGATTCAGCAGAGATTGTGCCGATAGTAATTTCGGCCAAGCCTCTACTTAGAACTGAGGAGGCTCTCGATCATGTGGTTCTCGGTTCCAATCCCACCCAATACACTACCGACGTGAACCCACTCGTAATACAAGCATGAAGCTTAGCGCGAGGGGTTAAGAAGAATACTAGTAACGTGCGACCCACATTGCTAGTAAAAAAGTAATGAATACGAGGATGTTAATATATTATGTTAATTTTATTAGTAATTGTATTGTATGTCAATAGAATTAGCATATTTCTGCGACTTTAAATGACAGGAGCTAAATATATTTCTTAATAAGCTATTAATATTCTTACCAAAAATAACCACAAGTGATAGTTACTTGTATACTAGAACGAAATAAAAACACTATAAATATTGATTATTATAAATACTGCCTAGCAGTACCTATGCATACTTTTAGTGTGCAGTGATAGCCTAGTGATATGACCATTGGACTGCCAAGTCAAAGGTCTCGAGTTCGAATCCAAGGCACGCACCTCTGACTTTTCGAAGTTATGTGCGTATTAATAATTAATTATCACGCGCTTAAAACGGTGAAGGAAAACATCGTGAGGAAACCTGCATGCCTGAGAGATTTTCTTGAGGGCGTGTGAAGTCTGCCAATCCGCAGTAGGCTAGCGTGGCGGATTATAGCCTAATCCCTCTCGTAACGAGAGGAGACCCGTGCCCAGCAGTGGGACAATGTAATGGGTTGATGATGATAAAAACTGCCTCATTAGTCTATTGGTCGTAAGTACGACTGCTACGCTAAACGTCTTGGGTTCGATTCCAGGTCGACTGTGTCATTGGGTTATTCTATGAAGTTCTTAGTAGCAGTTCGCAGTTTGTATATGTATCCGGTAAATGGCAATAGGCTCGCCCCCTATTACATACACATACGGTGGAACTGTGGTTGTAGGTACGTTAAGCACACCTCGGCCTTAGCACTTCGGGGAATACAGGCGTGATGGTATCTTATTTTTTAACAAGACACCTCGCTCATTAGAGTATAAGCCCTATGTCGCACTTCACAAACCTACAATGATTAGACAAAAAGTAGGTACACCAAGAATCAAAATATATATCCGAGGAACATATAAATATTTGCGTCGGGTGGGAATCGACACCGTTACACGCGGGGCAACGGTAGTAATTTACCTATAATAACTTATCTTTGGAGTTTTAGCTTGATAAATATTTTTACAAGCACTATTTTGAAACAATGGAACTATTTTTAGACATTTCACAACCTTGAAATAAAACATTTGAATGTGACTTTGTATTTTCAATAATTTTGGGAAAACGTTAATTACAAAAAAATACTAATTATTTCTCGCTTTTTAAATGTTATCTTAATAATATTCATGTACAGTCGCGAGCACATCAAGTTATACAAAACTGTCAAATTCCTCCAAATAATTTTATGAGAAGAGAGAGAAGTGAAGAGATCCGGGCAACACCGATATTCGAAGAATGGATTGGTTTTCAGGCTTTTTGTGTTTCTGACTACCACTCACGATTGTCATAGGTGTTCGTATGACAACCGGGACCGACAGCTTCATCTGCTCTCTCCAAGGCCCGGAATGATGATGTGTTAAGAATGATCACCCATCAACTGACCGACCGCGGCAGACGCAGCTTAACCTTGTAGATCTGTTGATCAGCGCAGTTATAACTTAGCCACTAGTCCTCCCTTTTCGTTATCTATACTGATATTATAAATAGGTAAAGTTTGTGAGTCTGTGAAGTTCTAGGGGTAATTTTTCGATCTTTTGAACCGATTTTGAAAATTCTTACACCAATAGAAAGCTACGTTATTCCTGAGTGACATAGGTTATATATTATCTTCTAAAATGAAAAGAAACGTATATAGTATACGCGTGCGAAGTCGCGGGCTGGAAGCTAGTGTGACATATTTTCCCAAATAACATAAATACAAAACCTGATTCAAACTCGTGATCTCTCATTCCACTGTCATAATTTTGGCTAATGGGTTTTTTTATGGAAATGATATAATAGTCAAGGTAATTTTTATAGCTATTTCTTAGAAATAGACACTTACATAATAAAATTAACATTTTTAATAAATATAAATATGTTTCGATATTTGCTTGACTTCATATAGCAATGACATAAGCGTTAGAATATTTAAAATTTATTAATAAAGAAGGAAGATTTATTACGACCTATCATAAAGAAAAAAGTTTAGATAAGTACTTGTACTTATAAGAATTAATAAACTCAAATAACATACCATCACGCCTGTATTCCGCGAAGAGTTTGGCAGAGGTGTACCTAATGCTCACCTACAGTTCGCCTTTACGTTTAGATCCCATGTAATAGGGGGCGAGCCTATTGCCATTTACCATATATCGATCCGAGCTGGTACTGAGGATTTCATAGAAAAGCCTTATAACACTGCTCGACCTAGGGGGCTAGTTTTAGGAAATCATAATATTATTAATATTTATTCTATTTTTTTTATTAAACATATATACACCGATCTTTTCGGCGAGGTTCTCCAAAAAGGTCAGGTGCGTAGTACTCGCAACCAGCGCGTGTGTATGAAAAGATGTATGAATGTGGAAGAAGCGAAAGAGATATGCAAGAGTCGTAGCAAGTGGCAGTCCATAGTTTCTGCCTACCCCTGTGGGAAAAAGGCGTGAGTGTGAATGTATGTATGTATTTATAAACATTGATCTTAAAAAAATCCCTTTCTATTTCAGGCAATGAGTACATTGGCAGCTGATCATTTGGGTTACTTCGCAAACGCAGGCGCCTACTACTCCATGTCTGCGCTGGGGTCCAAACTCTTCAAGAATCTGACCGTGCAAGAAGTTTTCTGGGGGTACAAAGACCCCTTAGTAACTATAGCCAACACATTGCTGCCTGGCTGGATTGATTTTAATAAGATCGGACTTCTAGATCGGGTTGGTATATTTTTATTAACTATACTCATATAGGAGTGCAGTGATAGCCTGGTGATATGACCATTGGACTGTCAAGTCAAAGGTCTCGAGTTTGAATCCAAGGCACTCACCTCTGACTTTTCGAAGTTATGTGCGACGTGCGTATTAATAATTAATTATCACGCGCTTAAACAGTGTAGGAAAACATCGTGAGGAAACCTGCATGCCTGAGATATTTTCTTGACGGCGTGTGAAGTCTGCCAACCTGCAGTAGGCTGGCGTGGCGGACTACAGCCTAATTCCTCTCGTACTGAGAGGAGACCCGTGCCCAGCAGTGGGACAATGTAATTGGTTGATGATGATGATGATACTCATATCATAAAGCTGAATACATTGTTTGTTCGTTTGAATGTGCTAATCCTAACAAGTCGGATTTAAAATAATATTTTGTAGCTATATGATAGCCATATTTATGAGGAAGGATATTGGCTATCTAGCATCACGCTACAATCGTTAGGAGCGGGATAAAGTGGGTGAAGATAGTCAATTATAAAGACAAAATATTTGTTTGGTTTTAATACTTCCGACAATTATCCAAGTATATGTAAAAAATTTCACATTCTACCTTTTACTATTCGTCGGCAATCAGCTGACGTTTCTTTCTTAATTAAGTTAATTTCAAATGAAATTAATAGCCCTGAGTTATTGCGGAAGCTTAAATTTAGCGTCCCAAATAGGTCCATTAGACATAACCCGCCTATTTCTATTCCTCACTGTTCCTCAAAATATAGGCAAAACTCATATATAGTACGTGCAAGCAAAAATCTCAATAAGTTATGCAAAGAATTCAACCTTGATCCATTTGTCATAAAAAGCTGTACGGCAAGAAAGATGCTCAACCTTAAGTTTTTTGATAATTAAGTATTAAGCATAATTTGTAGTTGTCCTGCTTAAGTGTCCCTTAAGTTTTTTGATTTTAAAGTTTCTCACTAACCGTGAAAACCTGTAATTGGCTGTATGACACATATTGTTATGTTTTACTCCATTGTATGGCTGTTGGTTTTCCAAAATGATAATAAATAATAAATAAATAATAAATAATCACGGAAGAGATAAATAAGGTAACCTAAGGTAACCTTATTTATCTCTTCCGTGGTTTTAATCGATAAAATCTGAAACTACTCAACCGATTTTAATAATTCTATCACCATTCGGAAGCAACTTTATTTTAGAGTTGTGTTTATGGTTTCTTATGTTTTACCGAGACATAAGGGCTCGTGGCTAAGAAAAAAACATAACATAACATCACGCCTGTATCCCCGAAGGGTTAGGCAGAGGTGTACTAAATGTACACCCACATTTCGCCGGTATGTTTAGGTCCCATGTAATAGGGGGCGAGCCTATTGCCATTAACCGGGCACAAATTCAGACTCCGAGCTACTACTGTGAATTTCATAGAAAAACCCAATAACACTTTGCTCGACCTGGGGATCGAACCCAGGATCTCTAGCGTAGCAGTCGCGCTTAGGACCACTAGACTAATGAGGTAGTACTATGGCAGGCTAAGAAATAACTACGCTAATCAATCGATTTGCGTATGGCGTCTACATTTTAAACTTTTACACAGTTCTACGCGGAAAAGAACGAGTCGATAGAAGTGGAACTCGGAGACTTGAGCCGGAGGTACTCCCTTAACGCGTGGGATAACACTATTGGTCTCATCGAACAAGGATACACAGACTGGAACACCAGGTAGGCAATAGAACAGCTGAATTGAAGACTTATAATGAATTGAATGAATGAGAATAGATTTACCTCTGTAGGAATTATATAGAGTAAGAGATTTGAACCCTTTAAACAACATTCTCTTTACTCTCATCTTTTAGAAGCGGTGGTAGCCTAATGGCTAGGGCGTCGGACTTCCGATCATGTGGTTGCCGGCTCGAAACTCACCCATTGCACTATCGAAGTGAACCTACTTGTAATAGCTTGTTTAGCTTAGTAAGAGAGATTAACAAGATTACTAGTAATGTGCGAACCATATTGCTAGTAAGCTTTTCTAAAAGACAAAATAAAAAAACTGCAATGATGAAGGGTCAATTATATAGTAAATGAATTGTGTAATTAACTTGCTATAGTTCTATAGAAGACACTGCAAGGAGTGTAAAAATACTATTTGATGTATAGACTGTGCTAATAGTGACTAGGATTCCAATCGTATGAAGTACTCGGTACTTCTCTGATCTATTAAAAAGATCTTGGATCAATATAAAACGTTAAAGGTTATATACACACTAGTGAAGGGGTAACCGTTAACGTTATGAGTCTATATGCACGACTCCATGAAGTTGTTCCTATGGAGAAGGATCCAGCAAATAACTCCATAGACTCTTTATACATAAAAATCTTAACTGGTAAAATTTTGTGATAACATGATGTGAGGACATTAAAGAAGCGTCCCAAGGTTTGATTTCTAATGACAAGGCCAAGATTTGTAGAGCTTTATCTATTGTGAAAGTACAGAAAGATAATTATACTCTTAGACCAAAATCCAAAAATAATAAATGTACCCACATTAACGAGTTTACTGTATTCTAGCATACCATGCAATAGAATCAAGGGCTCCTTCGAGGGTCTAATGCTGCCAGCAAACTACGCAAAAGGCAAGAACATCACGATCTTCAGAAAACAAGCCTGCAGGAACTACCCCTTCAGTTTCGTTGGAGAGAGAACCAGTGACTTGGGGCTGGATTCTTATTTGTAAGTATAACTTTGATGCTGTCAATGGTCAAGCAATTGGCAGTTGTGCCTTTGATATTTGTATAGTTGTTCAGCCTCTATACAGGTGAAAATCCTTATATGGGTCATAAAAAACACCGGTGTTTTTATGATCATTATGTTATGTTACATCATTCGTCGAGGATTCACCATGCATAATCCATCATGCTAGAATTTACCTGGTTGGCAGTTTAGATTGTTATTTTGTGGCTATAGTTCATTGCTCAACCCTGCGGCTCCAATAAACTGCAGGATTTGCTTAGTCTTGGCAGACTTGGTCAGAAGTACATAAAAGTTTTTTTCTTATTTCATAGCCTACTTTGAACTCCAAACAAGCTCTTGCTCAACTCAGAATTGAACTCGAACTAAGAATAGTTCCTAGATTGAGAGGAATATTCGTATTTAGTTCATGTTGGCCTACGGTTGGTGTTGGCAAATTCATTTGTATCAAGATAAGAATTTTAAGAATATCATTTACTATTTATTATTTTTATTATCAGCCGTCATCGTCCCATTGAAGGGCAAAGGCCTCCCTTACCTTCTTCCATTCTTCCTAGTTGACAGCCTTCAGCATCCAACCCTCGCAGTAAGAGTCAAGATCATCCCGCCATCTCATTCTGGGTCTACCGCGATGTCTTCTGGTATTCTGTGGCGTACTTACTTTATTTCTCAATCCTCTCTATTTTCTTCAATTCTCAGGTATACCATGGACAACACAGCGTTTAGTTTGAAGTCTCCTTTTGCTTGCAACTGCACTAATGACTGCCCTCCGGATGGTTTCGTTGACGTCAGCCGTTGTTACTACGGTTAGCAATATACCCTTTTGATATTTTAACACTTCTATATTTCCTTATGTAATTGGCAACACAGACTCAATAAAAAAACGAACTAGTATTATGAAATGTCGACACTATTCAGAACATAAAATCAAACTTCAGAATTAAAACTTCCAAATTGGAGATTTACATACTTTTTTAGACGAGACCAAAATATATAGATTGTAGTTTGTATGATGGCTTGATTTTTATCATTGTTTACCCCCGACGCAAAGAAGATGGAGTGTTATAAGTTTGGCGTGTCTGTGTGTGTGACTGATTTTGATTTTTTTTGTTCGAAAGGTGAATTATTCGGAAGTGTTCTTACCTATGTTTGATAAAAAACGGTCGAGATATATTGCAATTGTGGGTCTTTAATTTTTTATAAATATATATTAAAACTCGCTTATTTGAACTTTGAATGTTTCCAGGTTTCCCAATATCGCTATCAAAACCTCACATGATGGACTCAGATCCCGTTCAGCGATCATTCTATAGGGGCATGAACCCTGACCGTGAGAAGCATACTTCACATTTTGAGCTGGAACCCGTAAGTAAAGTTGTTATACCTAATTTATCCAACCGTCGCAAGAACTACTGCTGTATAACTAGTGTTATTGGGTCCTTAATATGTTTTTTTTTTAGAAAAAAGTTTACTAGGAATGTGGGTCACACATTACTTGTAATCTTGTTAACCCCTCGTACTAAGCTAAATGCTTGTATTATGAGTAGGTTCAAGTCGGTAGTGCAATGGGTAGGTTTGAACCGGCAATCGCATGATCGCAAGTCCGACGCCCTCACCATTAGGCTACCACCGCTTCTCAATCTAATTTTCAGTACCAGCTTTGAGTTTGGAAAAATATTTATTACATACCACCATGCCTGTATTCCCCGAAGGATTCCTTACTATATGGTATATCGGTATGTTTAGGTTCTATTTAATAGGGGGTGAGCCTATTGCCATTAATCGGGAACAAAACCAGACTTCGAGCTGCTACAGAGAATTTCATAGAAAAGCTCAATAACACTTTGCTCGACCTGGGAAACGAACCAAGGACCTTTAGCGTAGCAGTCTCACTTGGAACTACGAGACTATAAAGGCAGTCTAAATTACTGTCAATAATAGTGCCTTGCCGATGAATATCCTACAACGGGTTGTTGAGCTCCCTAAATAATGGTTGGGCTACAAGATGACTGACGTTTGCGTGCCGTCAGTTCAGATGGGTCAACTCAAAGCTGATATGGCCCTTTCTTCTAAAAACCTGTTCAGATATGGCACGACATTGTAATACTCGCATATTTGATAATACAACTCCATGCAGAGACCATGATTCTTTGAGTTTGTTTCGGCGTTTCTTCTCTTACCAAACCCAAGGACGCAGGATCGAGTCCTATATTTTGTTAAAATTACTTGCTACACAAAATCGAGATGATAACTTATAATTATTGAAACATTGACAGGTTGTTGGAGCACCTCTGGGTTTCTCAATAAAGATCCAAGTCAACCTTGCTGTAAGAACATCCGAAGGAAACCCCATCTCAGCCCCACTAAAGAACAAAGTACTGCCCATAATATGGTTCTCACTGGTAAGTTTGTTAATTTCTGTACCAAATATTATAAAAGAAATGAAGATAGGTATAACGATCTAATCAAATCAAATGTTATTATTTCAAATAAGCTTTTACAAGCGTTTATGAAAACGTTTTTGACTCTACATAGTTACGGTTCCAAAAAGTCCTATGGAGTAGAATCCAAGAATAACTCTTTTAAAATAAAAGGTGTTTAATATGTATTCACTGGTACATTATTATAAATCGGGATTTAAATTAAGAGAAGGTTTCCAGCGTCTGAGAACTCACTTATAGACAAGTTATTCTTTCCCAGCTGGTACTAATCTAGCTGATGCAACTTGGACTATCGTATTAAGGTTCTTTACCCCTTACGCCAAACTTATCTACTTGGATACTTTAAGATCGTAAATAATTTTTATGTTTCAGTATTGTAAGCAGCCACCATCAGATATAGTAAACTTGCTCCGGCTCCGATTAGTCATCGGCCCTCCTTTGGTCATCGCCGTCGAGGTCCTGCTCTTCATCATCGGCCTCTTCCTCGGCGCCCAAGGCCTCCACAGGATCTGGAGACCCAAGTACAAAATTGTCCCCCCTAAGGACATCCCTATTCCTATAATCAGGAGGAAAAGTTCTGAAAGAAGGAGAAGTAGTGTGATCATGAATATGGCTGAGAATGTTGCTTTTAATTGCAAAGACGAGGATGACTTAGCAAAAGAAGCAGTCTCTCTCTTGGCTATTAATGAGGAGGATAATGAGTTTGTAGAATTGCTGTTGAGTTCAGATAATGAGTGAAGTGGTATAGTTTTACTTTAGGTCCTACAAAATTTGACGTTAGTAAATTCTTCAAAATATTTGTATTATAGCCGGTGACTTTGAAGACTCTGTTTTTTATAGTGTAGAAAATTCTATAGGGTATGCAGTGTTGTCTCGTACAAACTAAAAAACACAGCTTCCTTCTGTTGTCCTATGGTTAGGGGCCAGTGAAGGGCCTAGAAAAGCCATTATTGTTGTATCACAATATGATTTACGAGTGTGTCCGTCCGGCCATAAGACTTCACAATATCCTGTTATTACCAGTATAAGAAGCTAACCTGTCCTTATACGAAATGCCTATACATTGAGGATCAGCTTATTCTGGCCATGTATAGCATTGTGAATCATATTTTGATTAAAGTGGCGATTTAAAGCCGTATAAACTCGAACCTGTTATGGCTGTTTCCTCAAAAGCCCAATTGCCGACATTTTCCTTCATTATGTCACAGTTATTTAAAAATAAAAATCAATGACTATGAGTTTGTTTCAGCGTTTCGAAACGTCGATGCTACCTCGTACTTCAAATCTAAAACATTACCTTGTTAAAGTATCTTTAAAAAGATCTTACTACAATAATAAATATAATTTATGTGATTACTTAATGTTTATATAGTATCAAATTGATAAAAACAGTGAGATATTAAAACATTATAGTAGGGATCGCAGTTTTAGGTCAAAATGGTGCTAAATACAAAGTCAAAGTCACCTTATAATAATGTCTTATAATAAAATTATTAAGGTAAAGGACATTGAACGAAAACAATTTAGTAGTTATTAAACGTTTGTAGAAATAAGACGAAGTATAAGTTAATTTGCTCAATATTTTATTTTCATAGTTGAAATGATGCTTATTATTTAAAAATAATTCTTGCCTGTTTATTTATGTGAGAATTATACATGATGGTTTATTCGAACCTGAATTTTAAAATTACTATTTATTACTTTAATAACTTCGCATAATGAAGTATACTTTTGTTTTGGGTTCAAATAAATTATTCTGTTATCTATTTTCGTTTGAAAGTAGATTTTGTATACACGTGGTATTGGTTAAGATTATTGCTATGATTGATTAAGATTGTTATAATAAACTATTGTTATAGTAGCTACATAGAACAAGCATGAAAATATTGTAAATGAAAACATACACTTTTTAAATAAATAATTATTTGATAATACCACGTATAACTACAAGTAACTGCACAGTAAAGACTTCTGTAAATTATTGAAACGTCCGCGTTAAGTTCATTACAAATATTTTTATAAAAAATTAAATTATACCGCTGAAAAAGTGTTAAATATCCGAGTAAGTGACAAAAATATATATTTCTACAAAATTAAATCTAATAAAAATGAGATAAATGGAACAGCTAAGACTTATATGGAATGTATTGTAAACAATGACAAATCTCCAACATTTAGGTGAATGTTGTATTTTGATTGTCATTCACGGTAAAGTGTATGACTTATTTTAAAGTGTAGTTATTATCAAAATTGGCTGCTCGTTATTGTGTCAATAACCGAACAATGTCAATCTATTTGTATTTAAATACCTGCCTATTAATTTTAAAAACAACCTATTTATAATAAATTACTAGGTTCTGGATTTGAAATGAAAGGTTTGGTGTAAAATAATTATTCAATAAATTGCTCAATATTAATTCTTAAGTAGTAGGTGGTAAGGTTATCTTTATTCAGAAGTTTCCACTTTTGTAATCTTAAATAAGGATAATTAATCAATCAACATTCCTCATTTTAGTACCTAAGCTATTATTATTATAATAACATGATCAAGTTACATCATCTGTCATGTTTATTATATCATTGTATTTTCGTATGAAAACTTAAATATTATTGTCTAAGTTGGTGAGAGGAAATCTATTAGGTTGCGGTGTGCCATGGAATTCATGTAATTTTAAATTTCATATTTTTATTTGTATTAACAATGAAAATTTTTAAAAAATATTTATGTTATCTTTTTAAAAAGTCGGTAACCTTTCCCGAATGTATTAAATTTTTATTTAAATGATTTTAATCGTAAGTACTATTTTAAATTCAGTGGACACGTAATAATAAATTTGGCCTCCAGTTGGTAACCCTGTTTTTTTTTATTATTTGCCATCGATCGCTGCGCTAGGTAGAAGGAATCATCTGATTTAAGCAATTATTGTGATATTAATTTTAAGAATAGTTTTAAGTGCGTTGTAAATAATTGTAAATACTTAGACTGATGGTGAATTGTTTTTAAAATAAATTAAATAAATTTTTAAATAACAACGTTTTTATTTTGTGTGTAATATTTACAATAAAACAATTTATTTCTAAAATTACTATGAATATTGTACAATATAAATTTTAATTTAGAGAGCCTTTCAATTAACTTAAAACCTAAACATCTGAGTATACTACTAGATAAATATTTTTTAAATATAATATATAATTACTAAACTAATTCAGCATAAACAAATTGGTACTAAAATTGTGATAACTGTTCTAAATATATATAGAATTCTGCAAAAAAATATTTAAATACTAATATAATCACAGTTATTTGAGTGGTAATGCAACAAAAAGTAATACCTAACAATAAAATATTCTAAAAATAAATAATTCAACACTATAAAAACAAGTCTTACAAAAAGGCTTTCAAAAAATTTGAATTATTTTTATCATCTCGTTTATTATTGCGGGATATAAAAACAACAGGCTGTATATATTTTTAGCATAGTGTGTAACAATCCTTGTATTTATCGGTAACTAAATACTGTACTTTAACTTTAAGATAATTAAACATAACGAAATATGATAACCCCAAGCTTAGATAATAATTAACATAATCTATTCAAAATGGAGACTAGAAGGTATATTTACAAATTGGTAATCGTAATAATACAAAATAGGTCAGTTTATCTGTATCTAACAATAATCCGTGACACACATTTATTTGTAAGCATTTTCTAGAAACCTGACCTTTCATACTTAGTCCTATTCTTATCTAATTTTAATGTAATGCCAAACAACATTGCGTACTCTCGTAACGTTTTTCATTGAGGTTTGGTTAGCGACGTGTCAATTAAGATGTCGCAATATGTAGGTAATACTTATATGAATATTTATGTGAAAAAACCGATCGACTTACATAACGTCACGCCTGTATTCCTTGAAGGGTTAAGCAGAAGTGTATTTATGTACACCTACATTTCGTCGGTATGTTTAGGTGCCAAGTAATAGGGGAGAGCTTATTGCTATTAACTGGGCACAAATCCAAACTCAGAGCTGCTACTGAAAATTTTACTCGACCTGGGAATTATACCCATTTCCTCCGCACACAAATAAGCAACTGTATAGAAGGCCTGATGACAAACAAGTATACGAGCAGCCTTTTTTTTTTTTTTATGGTATAACTCGGCAAACGAGCAGGCGAGCTACCTGATGGTAAGTAGTCATCGCCGCCCATGGACATCTGCAAAACCAAAGGAGTTGCAGATGCGTTGCCGAGCCTATTTAGGGAAAGGGAGGGGAAGGAGAAAAGGAGAAGGAAGGGGATTGGGGGAGGAATTGGGCCTCCGGCCCTCTCACTCACCGAACAAAGCGCAGTAACGAAACACTACTACTCGGACGTCGGTCTTCTGCGAGAGTGTGGTACTTCCCCGGTCGAGCCGGCCCATTCATGCTGCGAACAGCGTGGCCCTACCAGAACAAAAGCTTTTCTTTATATAAAAGCCACTTGGTTTCCCTTGACCGTCACGGCCCTGGGACTCGTGACATTTCGACCATGAGAGGCTGTGTGGTTCGATGGACGCGATTGAATGCAACCTTGTGTCAAAATTACAAAGTAGTCGGTGAAGGATTATGACACGGTTATTGGTTAAATACTTCAAACCTCTTATCATTAACTTTTATCATCATACTTAAAAAAATTACGTCTACGTTTTTTACCAAAACTGAACAGGCTAGAAAAAAAAAATCCGTTTATTTATACTCTGCAAAATTCGTGTATACATCGGGCGCTCGCTTGCACATAGTAATACGTAAAAAAAACAGAGCATTTTCATGTTTTGTATGAATAAATACATACATACATACATAATAATATTATCACGCCTGTGGAGTGGAGTCACCGGGAGGGGACGCCCTAGAAAGACATGCCACGACCTTCTTGACGAGATCCTTCAGAAAGGTCAGGTGCATAGTACCCGCAACCGGCGCCTATTGTGTATGACAAGATGTAGGTATGAATGTGGACGAAGCAAAATAAGTATGCAAGAATGGTAGCAGATGGAGTTCTGTAGTTTCTGCCTAACACTATGGGAAAAAGGTGTGAGTGTATGTATACATGTATGTATGTCACGCCTGTCTCCCATGGGGGTAGGCAGAGACTATGAATAATACACTTTACAATTATGAAATTCATAGAGCATGTTATTTAATATTATGATACAAAGTTAGTACGAGTAGGTACTAACATTTTTCTAATATTTTTCCAGTAACCCTGTATAAATGGTCCACCCTGTATAGCATTCCTTAAAATTCACAAAGCTTGTATGAATAATTAATTTGCCTCTATATCTTTTTCAGCAAAATCTTACTTCAAATTTTTTTTATAGAATACTAGCTGGCATAAACGTGGGCATATATCCAGGACACGTAATGTGCGACGTTAGTATACACATCGGGAACGCCGCGGCGGGCACAACCAGATCCGAATGACGTCAGACCACGTAGCTCCCAGCGACCACCAGACCGGCATTGCAGGGGACCACCACTGTCACCCTGAAAAAAAAACAAGAGGAGTTTGTTAAGAGGGGTGTCCCTCGCGAGCACAGATATAAGGAAACAAGGAGATATGCCAGGTAGTTGAAAATGTATCGGAACCTAGTGTCTCCAGTTTATCCCCACTACTCGCTACAACGACAACTGCAGTTCAGTAAAAGCAATAAATATTATTATTATGTTATTTATTATAGTTCTATGCTCGCGAGCGTGACATTATTGTCATGGTTATCGCTGTCTCTATCGCTTAAGATGCGAACGCGAGCCTCAGAGGTGTAACAACAATATATTAATTGCAACAGAAGCTGCATCTCCTTTGGTTCTGCAGATGTCCATGGGCGGCGATGACTACTTACCATCAGGTAGCTCGCGTCAAAAATCCCGTGTATTTCTTAAGTTCCGAAATTTGGAGATTACTCTTTTAATATAGTTATTACGTAGATTATTTTTTTGTTAAAGGATATTCATTATATTATCTGGGGATCCCATGAGTCTAAATAGTTCTGCATTGATATATATTATCTTGAAATACCAGCATGAAGTTGGGTCGTTTTTAATCGAAAATTACCAATCTTTGAGCTCGTGTAACTTTTCAAACGTATCTTGAAATGAAGTTTTAAGTACAAGGACCGCGTACTTTAACGATAAGATTGTAACTGCAAAATTAAATTGACGTTCAATGGTTAAAATTTAAGATGTGGCCAAACTACTTTTGTATGGAGCACGGAGCGGAGACTATCCCTTGAATCATCAATCCGTAGCAACGATAGCCTAAAAATAGATCTGACATCTATATTATAATGATTCGTTTTTGCTCGCGGCATGGCTCCCGTGGACGAATAGAAAGAATTCTGAAGAATCTGAAGACGCAATTCTGCGTTTAACGGTGAGGTCAAGCTGTTCGCAGAGTCTGGATGTGTTGAACTCATTCAGATAAGATGTACCGCAGTTTTAAAGATGGAGCATAAATGCTTTGTAACAGTGAAAACATAAATTAAAATATGTTCCGTACTTTTTGCGTCAACCTCTAACAAACATACAAGAATTCTAAACTTAACTTGTTTCGGTTCTGGGACTCACTTGTGTTTTATAAATATCAGGAGGAAACCTGTGTCCAGTTCAGTTTATATTATGTATATTATTATATTAAAATAAACTTATGCTTATACAAAAGTATATACCTACATAATTATAAAACAATTACTTTAATATAATTATGTAAAAACATCAATAAAAAAAGTAATATAACAAACATAAATAGTTATATAAACATTATGCCTTCCTATTCTCTCCTTCATTGCCGTGCCAGACAGGGTCCATGATTTATACTATATTACTGTATAACACCTGTTAACATTGTGGAGTGCAATAAATATATTGGAACAGTACAGATTTGCATTGAGTCTGTATTTTGTGATAACGGACTCCAAACAAGGGTTGTGGATTTATTACTTGACGGGTTAGATGATATGAAGAAACCTGAAGAAACATATGCACTTAAAACGTAATAATAACGCGGACGGAGCCACATCAGTACACTACTCAGGCACGTACGTGACTCAATCATTTTAAATTAAAAATGGTATATCTGAAAAAGATTTCGAAATAAAAAGCTTGTATCACAACAACATTCACCCATGTTTTTATCTTAATAGAAACCGAATATCACTGGAATTCTCCGAACTGCAATTCGCAAAACATCTTGTATCTGTCAATCAAATGGAGATGTTTTTTTTTTTCAAACACGACCGAACTTCACAACTTTTTTTTTGGCCTCTTTATACATATAGAAGATACGTTTTGTAAAGATCAATAAAAGAGTGTTATATGAAGAATTTAAGGCCGAACGTCTCTTTTTCTTTTTTGAAGTCGAAAAAGTGGATTTAAGGGAGAAAAGCCAGCTAGAAAGTCTATAGACACTTCAGTAAAAAATAGAATAGAGTATAACTTTATTTGCATACATTGTAGGTGCAAAAAAAAAAGATTCTGTATTACTAGGACAATCTACCAATTAGGCATGCAAACATAAAATATTAACGCTTTTCTCCAATTCCCCAAAACTAGAAGAAATTTATTTAATGCAGCATAATTGGAGTATCGTCAAATGTCAATTTGAATGTAAGTAAGTAATTATAATAATTCATTCTACGAGTATATTATGTGTCGTTACAGAATAAATCCATT
This sequence comes from Subacronicta megacephala, assembly GCA_958496365.1. Lineage (NCBI taxonomy): Eukaryota > Metazoa > Arthropoda > Insecta > Lepidoptera > Noctuidae > Subacronicta > Subacronicta megacephala. Next base: position 14,196,337 of record OY292523.1, on the reverse strand, counting down.
TCTAAGTCAATAACATGGTTAGCCTTTTCTAAAGTTTTAATAAAGTAGGTACACTATTAGGTAATCTTTACATCAGTCAAATATTACAGTTCCAGTTGAAAATCATTGAAAATTGTGCAGTTATATGAAATTGCATCAAAATATTTTTTTTCTTTGCGAGGTCTGACTAATATCATATTCATATTCATTATTCATTATCATATTCATTCATATCACTGATATCATATTCGCTAATAAGTGAAAGTCAAGAATTTAGATTGAACTTTCCAATATGGCGGCGATGTCATGAAAATTAATAAGAGCACAATTAAATAGTAACAAGTCAACATCAGTCTTATCTGATTGTTTGATCAATTATTATTGATAGATATGTCATGCTAGGAGTTTGAAGGCTGTCTAACTAGTACCTATGCTAGTACAGTCAACAAAAGAGATAGGTATACAGGCAGCTAACGAACATCGGTCTTTAAATAGATTTCGCTATTAACCCCCGATTATTATTATTAAGACAAAAGTATTTCACCAGTGTGTGTTACCAGTGTTGACATATGGCACAGAGACGTGGTCTCTCACTATGGGCCTCGTAAGAAAGCTCAAGGTCACTCAGCGAGCTATGGAGAGAGCTATACTTGGCATTTCTCTACGTGACCAAGTCAGAAATGAGGAGATCCGTAGAAGAAGAACTAAAGTTGTCGACATAGCTGAAAGGATTAGCAAGCCTAAGTGGCAGTGGACGGGGCACATAGCTCGTAGAACTGATAGCCGTTGGGGCAGGAAGGTTCTCGAGTGGTGACCACGAACCCGAGACACGAAACGCAGTGTGGGATGACCTCCAACAAGATGGACAGACGATCTGATAAAGGTCGGTGGGGGTCGTTGGATGCGGGCGGCATATGACCGGTCGATGTGGAAGTCTTTGGGGGGAGGCCTTTGTTCAGCAGTGGACTTCATTTGGCTGATATGATGATGATGATGATTAACCCCCGACGCAAAAACGACTGGGTGTTATGAGTTTGACGAGTCTATGTGTGTGTGTTAAGAATTAGTCGGGAGTGTTCTTAGCTATGTTTGATGAAAATCGGTTGAGATATCAAGCAATTGTCGGGGTTTTTTTTATTTAAAATTTAGTAGTTATAAATAATTATTCACCAAAGGGATATGAAGAAGGGTAAAAGGGATATGAAGGCTGCTAACTAAACCAGCGTTTTGACACATATTGCATGATATAGGTATTAGGTACACAAACTTTGTCAAAAAAACTGTCTGTATACCTAACTGTTTTGTTGTCTGTACCTACTGTTGTGGCGGCCTTGCTTCAATACTTAGGTTAAGCATAATAATAATTATATTGATGTATATTTTTTTTCCCTCATGAAGTCTACTGAGTCCTTTTGCTTTTAGAAATTGGAAAGCTTCAAAAACGTTTTTACTGAATGATTGGCCTCAATATATTTTTCAATATATATATGTAACTGGCTTTTGCCACCGGTTTCCCTTGCCTCTTAAAGATTTTTTTCGACAAAAGGTATCATTAGAACCTTGGGAAAGAACAAATCATCCCCAAAGGTTCTAAATGCATCTCTATGCCAAATTCCATCAAAATTGGTTCAGAGGTTTAACCGTTAAAACGTAACAAATAGATAGACAAGATTTGGATAAGTAGATACACCAACATACCAAAGTTACTCTTAAGTTATTGTTGAGTAATGTTTAGTTAACACAAACCGCTGGAGTTCATCATTCTGATATGAAATTCGGAATGTTGGGTTAGGTTAGTAAAAATCTTAAATTTAAGTATTTAATATTTTTCTTTCTTCCTACTTCCTAAATAATAATAATATTTGTTTTATTAACACTTCAATGTGCCAATAATAACCTTTCTGCGTTTTTGTGTGATGAATGACGATCAAAGATTTTTGATGATATTTTACAAGCTTTAATCAGCAAAATAATATTAAATAATCAATGTTTAAATATCCTATTAGTTTTATCATATGTAATACCTATACGTTTAGTCTACTTGTGACTATCATCCACGAATTCTTTAAACCACAATCCATTCGCAGCTTCGATATCTAAGACAAGATCAGATACGAGATTCAATGTAGTAATTAATGACTGTTCAATAAGATATTGATGGCTGATAACAACACTAGACTTAATTGTTTCGAAGCTATTGCGAAAAATAACATAGGTATTTGTGGCACCTAGAGCTTTCTGTGAAATTTCTTCAACACGAATGGTGTCTGCGATCTTCTATGATAATGATACTATAATGTTCGATTCCCGCACGAAATATATTTGTATTTGTACCTACAGCCTTTTATAATAAAAATAAAATTGTGTATGTTTAAAATTGGGTTCAGGAGCATACCCATGATGGAGGAAAGAAAGAATTTATGATCATACTAAAGTTACACGCAAGTGCGGTACCTAATTTTTAATCAGCCCTAAAATCTTTGACAGTTCTTTTAATACTAAAGATAAAAATCTGATATCAATCTCAAACCTTAATTGGAGCAATTAAAATACTTTGTTCACTAACATTACATCGAGGTCAAATAAACGAGTTTCATTACTTACAACTGTAAGTAAACCGAGCTTAAACTTTTTTATTTATTATTCAATGTTGTTGTCAGGAGAACAAAATTGAATAATAAATATGGTTATGGCTTCACCTACAATCACATAATCTTTAATTTCTCCCAAAACGTCTAGGTACGTCTGCAGCGCAATCATGTGTCGGTTTGTGAGACCCACTAGGTAATTTTTGACCAAATCTTAATTTATATGCGGCTGACGGGTTCTGTCCAGTTTACTGCAAGCTGACAGCTTTTTTTTTGTTGGTTTGGTAATTAAAATTTGATAGCTGAATTGGCGTAAATGCTGAGCGAATAGCTTTTGCGTCAAGTCGGTTTGACGCACGGAATAAATAATATTTGTATGAACTTCGGGTAGGTTTTGGTTTCTGGTCGTTTACGTAAATATAAAATGGTGTTTGTACGGGTCCGTACAGGCGAAAATCCTTGATTCTGTAGATCCATACAAATATTATAAAGAGGTAAAGTTTGTGATATTGTGAGTTTTTAGATTTCTTTTCTGATTGTTTGGGATTGGCGCAGAAACTACTGAACAGATTCTAGTTTTGTTTTCATCGTTAGAAAGCATATGCTCCAACGTATGGTATCTCAATAGTTTATAGAGCTTAACCTCTCTGTTGCATGCAGATCCATAGAAAGCAGAGATCATTACTTTAGGTATCTGATTAATTCTTTCAAATTTAATATTCATCCATAGAATCAAATACGCGGGCAAAATACTAATTTTAATAATTCAAATAATCGATTTTCATCGCACTGTGTCCCTTGGCTGGCAGGCAAATCACAGACATTTAGCACAAAAAAAATAGTGATGAATAATTAAAAAATAATCTTCACTCACCACACATGCTCCGGTACTACCATCTGTACTCCCAGCACACAGATGACCATCATTCAAAGGTAATGTCAAAGAATATCTGTCCCTACAGGTATTCAACGGCAAAATAGGCACTTCTGCTTCCAACAACACATCTGTTAGTGTCCCATTTGTTTGTTCCCTTCCCCACCCAGTAGTGTAACACTCATCTTTGAAGTCCAATCTATTATTATCATCAATGAACGGATCAATTTCTTCACCAAACATAAGCTTTTTATCACTTCTGTTTATATTTACTTTATAATCATCTTTTAAAAGACTGTTTCTTATAAGTTTAACTACACTATCTAGTGTTGCACTGTCATAGATTAAATCGTTGTGACCTCTTTCACTGTCAGATTTTCTTAATTCTTCTCCATTTTTTCTTTCCGTCTGTCTATTTGATTCGTTAGATACTCTAACATTATATCTCATATTCTTATGTTTCTTATTGACGAGACCAGAAAATATGTTTTTAGTTAAATTATTTAGCTTTTCAAGATATTTCACGGCTGTGTCAGGTTTTGGTTTAGGCGGCTTCGGTTTTCGTCTTGGTGGTTCAGTGTTTGATTCCGGACGGAGGTAGAAAGACGAGCCCTTGTCAGCTTCGAAGTTGTCGATGGGAGGATCAAAAGGAGGTAGGCAGATTGTGCGGATTCGACTGCCCGCGCTGACGTCAGCTGGCCTGGTTAATTTCATCAGAGCTGGAAACAGAAATTATGGAAGTGTATGAGAAATTGAGAAACAAACTTCGTGAATCTATGTTGAACAGCTTTAATCAGCTGCTATTTTACGGATCGCAGATTTTAACCCCGCACAGAGCAAATATTTGCATGGAGAATATATTTTAGAACACTGGCTAATCTTTAGAAATACCGGCGCGTGTGTATTAAAAGATGTATGAATTTGGAAGAAGCGAAAGAGATATGCAAGAGTCGTAGCAAGTGGCAGTCCATAGTTTCTGCCTACCTCTGTGGGAAAAAGGCGTGAGTGTATGTATATATGTATCTTTAGAAACAGATAGAGAAGAATTGCAAAAGGCGCAACCATCCTATCAGACGTTCCGTGACCATAACCATTCTGCCAGGAGTTTATGACTAAGAAGAAGACGTATCCTAGACAATAGGTTTTAATAGTGTTAGTTTATTAGAAGTCGTTGTGTGTTGCCAGCATTAGTCTATAACCCTTGGGTCCTAATAAGAACTCTGCAATACTTACCGATATCGTGCTGGTAGTTGTGGAATCGGTGATGTAGGACAATCTTTTCTATAGGCACGTAGGCACCCTTCTGTTCCGCTCTGTCCCATTCCCCCAGTACAGCTGTCCAGAGCGCTGGAACCGGCAGGTTGAAGAGCTCACTGGAACATTATTTGAAATCTGTTACCTTTGATATGATGATTAGCTTAACTAGAACTTTTATGGCGGACAGACAGTATTATCTCGGATATTTTTATGTATAAAAATCTTTCTAGCGTCCTCTCACAATGAAGTTAAAAACACCATACTAAAAAAAATCTGTATTTTCTAAAGATAGAGAATGTTACGGGAAGCTTGGATAGTAATTGGATAATTCGTAGCCAGGTAATATGCCATTGCTCTGTCCCTATTACCTGGGATCCACAAAATACTGTTGGCAATTCCATACAGTGGGATATCACTGTTAAAAAATCTTTACCACCAAAGATTACTTAGAGATTTTCAGTCATAGAAGCTTTAAAGGACAAAGGTATAGATATACTTATGGATGCAGTGAGCGGTGGTGAGGAGCCACATCGGATGCACCAGCACGCCTCCACACCAGTGCCCGATCAGGCCATAGCTAGGGTGCAGTAGCTGGAGAGACACCTGGAAGTTAAGGTTGAAAGTAATGAGCTGATATACCTAACAATTAAAGAAAAGAAATTAGTATTTATCTGGTGTAAGATTTGAGGTATGGTGGATGCATTAAAAACACAACTTATACAAAACACCAATTGCTAATAAGCTTACTTTAAAAAGCAAAAGATTACTAGCAATGTGGGTCGCACATTAGGGTAGGGCGGGGCTAAAAGGTCCAATTTACACATATCCTCCTGTAACTTTTTAACTGTTGGTTTCTAAAGGAAACTCTCATCTGTTTTGAGTAGCGTAATTCTTCAAGTTTAAGTAGTAATAGTTGAATTTGGCAAATATTATATCTAAATGCCAGATAATCATGATTTAAAACATTGTGTCCAATGGTCCTTTTTACCCCACCAGCGGGGTAAAAAGGACCAGGGCTGGGGTACTAAGGACCAGCATTATCTTATACTATTCTATGGTTAAGGAAACATTATAAACGTAAAACATGCAAAATCAACAAATCTTTATAATTATTTGAGAAAAGGAACATGTTAAACAATAAATCTCATTTGTTAAAGCTGTAGGAAAACATTTCGGTCTTAATAATTAGTCGTTACCTTGTTTTAAAAGTCTATCTATAATATATTATATATTATACCTACCTTCAAAATAGCATTCTGTAACATGTATTATATTACCCGTGTTAAACTAAGAAAGAAAAACATTATTTTTATATACTACAAAGATTTTTTTCTTTATTAAGTCATTAAATCTCAGCAGGTTAAAAAAGTCCAAATGACCGGACGTTTTTACCCCTATGGTAGGTACACTTTTTTTTAAAATTATAGAAAAAAAACTTAAGTGTCCTCTAAAATTACTATAGCATGAAGTGAAACATGAAATTACACACAATAATATATCAAAAGCTGAGCTTGGTAATATTGAAAATACAAATCCCAGCCTAAAAATAAGAAACAAGAAAATTATTACTTATGTGTTTTTTTTGCATGCAGTCTGCGTGCACTCTTAACGGCGCTGGAAAACTCACCGCACGAAGTGGTATGTGTACCCCTACCGTAATCCCTTCGTGCGCTTGTCTTTCAATTCATTAAAGCGCTCATAATTTCGGAGATATGCATAGTGGACCTTTTTACCCGCGGACCTTTTAGCCCCGCCCTACCCTACTATCTTGTTAGCCCCTCATACTAAGTTAAATTCTTGTGTTGCGAGTAGGCTCACGTCGGTAGTGCAATGGGTGGGTTATGAACCGGCAACCACAAGTGCGCAAGTCCGACGACCTAGCCATTAGGCTACCACCTCAGAAAGGCGCTTTACAAGGCCGGCAACGCTCTTGTGGATCCTCTTCTGTTACGGATGTCCATGGGCGGTATGCAATTGCTTACCATTGTTGCGTAACATTGTTGTTAACCTAATCCTCACTGTAACAATGATTCAATAAATATAATTTTTTTTATTACCATCAGGCGATCCGTCTGATTGTTTGTTCCCTATCCCATTATAATAGACTTGTTCTCAAACCAACCTGCCAAGGCCAGGCTCCTCTCTTCGACTCCCGACCCTTGATGATGCGCAGCTGACCAGGCGTCCTATCACGGGGCTGACGCGTGTGGCGGCGTAATGGCACGCCGCATTCTGTAAAAAAAATAACATACCATTACGCCTGTATGCTGCGAAGAGTTAGGAAGACCGAAAACCAATCACAAATCAAAACTTATAGAAAAAAAATACCAAATAACCTGCTCGAGCCAGGAATTGATCCCAAGACCTGCAATAGCCACGCTTCCGACTATTGAGGTGGTTAAAACATTATAATAACTTAATCAATTCTTTTTACATACGAATAATTATTAAAGTATCTACACTGTCATTATTATAATTAAAACAATTGCTAAATGATATTAACTAAATTACGTTTTGTTACTGGTACAACTAAAAACTGCCGTATGTAAATGAAAACTGTAATTATATGTGATTTATATCAGCTTAGGTAATGTTTGTAACGTTTTTATAAACAATTATGTACATAATATCGCATTGAGTATGAGGAACGAATTATATGACACGCGATTGTTCACGGTTCTTAAATAAGCGAGGTCTTACAGACAGCGGGAAGCGGGAGCGAGATTTATATCGTACGGTAAATATAACGGGATGTTACATGCTACTTCATGACGTATGTTTATGCATGATGGTCAGAATAACTGCCTCATTAGTCACTTGTAGGTCCCAATCGCAACTGCTACGCTAGAGGCCCTGGGTTAGATGCCCAAGTCAAGCAAAGTGTTATTGGGTTTTTCTATGAAATTCTCAGTAGCAGCTCGGAGTCTAAATTTGTGCCCGGTCATAAGCTCGCCCCTACTACATGGGACCTAAACATACCGGCGAAGTGTGGTTATATTTTAGTACACCTCTGCCTAACCCTTCGGGGAATACAGGTATGATGGTATAGTCGGGATAATGGCTATTCAAAACACCCTGATTCCTCTAGAAAGGCTAGCTTTAAATGTTACTGACGATCTCCCAGGTAATACTCGGGTTGACTGAAGTGCGAGCGAGATAAGCTTAACCTGTCAAGCATAAATTATTAGTTGGCACATTTGGTAAAACAATAGTGTAGTAGTAATTATAGCAACGTAAAAACTGTAATATATATGTAATGTAAACGTAATATACTGTAATGTATAGCAACATAAAACATAGTTCGATCAAAGTTCTTACTAGTTCCTAGAACTAGTAAGAACTGTGTGAACATTCCTAGTTGGTAAGGAACTAGTTATTTCTAAAATTAGTCTAGAGATAACATTTAAATATACCAAAAAACAACAAAATGAACAAATTGACGTAAAAGATAATTATGACAAAAAAAGTGTTTCAAATAAAATTGTATGATACCCGCTACCCGTTTTCTGTATAACCAAGACCTTATACTCATTCATAAAATTAAATTTCATTTTTTTTATATTTATCTTACAAAACTTGCCAAATAAAAAAGAGCGTGAACATTGTTATAGTAAGCAACCATGTAATCGTTTATAATAATTAATCAAATACTACTTAGTAGTAGGTATTTGGCGTAAAATAGTATGAGTGGTGTAAAAACGACTTTTATTTACCCACTGCAAAAGCCTCCTTTTGCAGTGGGTAAATAAAAGTCGTGATTAATGATTGATGATGATGATGAAGTAGTAATTGATAAAAGATTGATGAAATAATAAAAGTTACAAGAAAACCGACTTCCTTTTCTTTTCAGTGTTATTATTTAGTAGAGTGAATGAGAATTATTAATTGATTTAAAATAAAGAATAGATCAGGGGACGAGTGGGACCCTCAAATACTTGAGGGGACGAGTGGGCACAGGGTACGAATTTCAAGGGACCAGTGGGTTCTGACCCTTGTACTCATAATCAATTATCACTCGTTTAACCTCGTTTTTTTATGCCTGGAAAATTTATTCAATGGCGTGCAAAATCTGACAACACGCGCTTAGGCCAGCGCGGTAGACTATAGCTGAACACCTTTCATTTTGAGAGGAGACCAGTACCCAGCAGTGAAGGGGTTGATAAGAATGAGAAACCTGCCTAAGCACCTGCGGAAGGACAGTACACAATACGGAACAAATCATGTCATTTACACACTCGCGATTACCCAACTGTGTCGTTAAAGAGGTGTAATGTTGATACACATACATTATTGATGAGCTAACAGTTACTTGGTATTTACAACACGCACGTAACAAATGTGTATTCAGGAGGTGCGACTTTTAAACATCGTTGCACGTATTTTTGACTTCAATATTTGGGTTAGATTGCATAATGCTTTGAGCTTTAGGCTAATGCAGTTAGAGCGTATTTTATTTGATCTTTGCGCGGTATAACCACAGTTCCAGCTAACGAATCTAAGGGCCAATTTTCTTGTATTTATATCCCTATTGACTGTATTAGCCATCTTCTTCTTTCTCAGCGTGTATTCACCCAATGCTGAGTATCATCATCATCAATCCATTACATTGTCCCACTGCTGGGCACGGGTTTCCTCTCAGTACGAGAGGGGTTAGGCTATAGTCCACCACGCTAGCCTACTGCGGGTTGGCAGACGCTGAGTTCTTCAATTGCATGCCCTTCCTCTCGATGTTCCGCCTTTCTCATCCATTTTTTCCTGAAGTTTTTACAATGTCATCAGCCCAACTAGCCGGCTGACCGATCGAAACTTCTTTGCTTGGTTCTAGGTCACCACTCCACTTCCCTGCCCCTCCTACCATTGGCCATGTTAGAGTATTCATTTACTTAATATTAAAAAGCTGAAGAGTTTGTTTGTTTGCTTGAACGCGCTAATCTCAGAAACTGCTGGTCCGATTTGAAAAATTCTTTCAGTGTTAGATAACCCATTTATCGAGGAAGGCTATAGGCTATATATCATCACGCTAAGACCAATAGGAGCGGCGCATACATGAAAAATGTTGCAAAAACGAAAAAAATATTCCTTTTAAATGCAGAAACGCCGAGAAACCACACGGGCGAAGCCGTGGGCGGAAAGCTAGTATCAAATAAAGTGCTTTTACTCGATGGTCCTTTAGGAGGGAGGAGGACCTTTTAGGATCTGGATAGATGGGGACCGACCATTCGGACTCTGATGTAAAGTATCTTGGTATGTGTTTCGGCTTTTACGCGTGAGAGCCAGTCCCCGATCCTCCGATCCTCACTCGGTAGCTGCGGCTCTAGTAGTCTGCAATCCATAATATAATCATAATATCCTCTTACTGAGTGTTACTCAGCAAGCCATCAGCAACTCCCATAGTCTTTATCAATAAAATTGCTTTCTTTCTTTTCTTTCTTGTAAGTTTCTATGGGCGACGATGACTACTTACCAGGTGCCTCGCCTTTTCGTATAGTTTCATCAAAAAAGTCGGAAACGAAGTCACCTTAGCCGAAGTTGGAATCGACCCAGGTGACATAATATGACATTGACTTTGCTTGCTTGATAGCACACCGAATCAAAGCTGAAAACAAAGTGGCCATAGGCGAAGTCGAAGTGGAAGTAGGTGGCATCATAATATTCAACCTTTAATTGCATGATAGGTAAATTTAAATTAGCCATATTTTCACTAAGATACGGAAGTCGAGATCTTCAAGAATATAAGTGGTGATAGTTGCAACATATTCTTTCCTTCCTCAATAATTGAAAGTGAACGCTTTAAAGCGTGGAAATGCTTTGTCATTATTCAAACATGAAAGTAAAATTATGACAGTGTATAATGTAGATCAGCTGTTTGATTTGTTATTGATTTGCATATTATATAATACTAGCTGACTCAACAAATGTTGTCCTATCTTAGCCATGAATATTCAATTGGAACTAGAATAAATACTAATAAAATATCTTACGAAGTCAAAATAGTCGGTAAGTTTTCAAGTTTTTAAAATTTTCTGCGCAATTTTCTTAAATCGCTAAAGTCGTTCTTAAGTTAGGGCGTGTCCAAGGGAAATAGCGATTCATTTTTATATATATAATGTATAGTAGATGGTAAAGACCTTTAAATACCTATATATACTGGTTTTGTTAACTTAATTGATAGATACATAGACCGATTGAAGCAATTTGGATCACCTTCCTTTTGTGAAAAGTCCTCATGGGTTATACTGATTAAAAACCCGCATTTTTCTTCCCCTGCCTCATAGTCATGGCTATAGGATTTGTGACATTCGCCGTGATTATGACAGGCTATGGTCTGATATGATCACAGGACGCCATCAAACCTTTTTCCCAACGTTGTGGTCGGTGTTGGCAACACCAACAAACTTTATTTTTGTGCCTTAATTGTGTAAGAACACGTGCTCCCTTGTGTATTTTCGTTGTACGATTAAATAAAAACGATTCAAGACCAGGAACCAGGTTGCAGTCATTTTACTCCCTCTTCCCGATAACAACCACGTACATTGTACCATAATAAGGGTTAATCGGCCATTATATAGTCGGTATCTAGACCAATCAGATGCTTGGCTTAATATCAGTACGTACTTTACACGAAGCGACAGCCATCAGTCCTCTGCAAACAAATTATTGGGCCATACCGATATACAAGGGATATACGAATTGTAGATTTTCATCTTTATAACTTCTACCATTGGTGTTACTATGGCAATCGAGATCAAAGATTTAAGGTCTTCTTCGGGGTACGTAGGATTTTAATTTGATAATATTGGTCACTTGTCCATTATATTGATTAACTTAGGGTTGCTTTATCAAGAGAAGTTTTCAGTATTGTCCTATATGGGACTTGAAGCCTATCAAAAGTAAATTTCTGCCCTCATAAGACATCATCTTGACTAAATTATCTTGTCATCGTATCTTCCCACGCAGCATCTTCAGTGTGTGATCTATAAGCACTAAATGGAGACAGTCATGCGGTTACTGTCAGTGACCCCATCAACATCACATCAGCGTAATGATAGTACTTTCACTGCAAACCAATCTTCGGATTACCAATAACGTATTATATCACGAAATAGATTGTCTTTAGAAGGTATACTTATCACCAAGAATCCAATCAAGAAGGAAGGTCAATCTCACTTGGAAACTTTGGCACTAGAGAGGCTACCGAATATCCAGTCCAAAAAGACCTAACAAAATTTCCTAGTGCCATATCATCCAAGCCATTTATTGTCTCTCTGGCTACGGATCTCTCACGGGTCCCTATAGAATGGGAGGGGTTTCCTGTATACCGGTTGCTATACCAGTCGGTCAGGACAAGTCAGCACAAAACTACTATGCTCTTTCTTCAAAAAGCCTGTTCAGACATTTCCCTACGTTGTAAAATTCGCATACCCATCTGATAATAATATTGTCTGTACTTTAAAAGACACCACAAATCTCTGAGTATATTTCGGCGTTTCTTATCAGAGGTCGTCAGATAGGAAATGCCGGCGGCATTTTGTTAAAAAGATGTGAAACATTGACTTGTTAGTGTCTTTAAAATATTTATTGTCAGAGTAAATATCATTACTCATTTCAAGTTTGGTTTGTTCTAAGTTATGAATAATCCATATCAAAATGCCTTTTTCTATTAATATAAAAAATAATAGCTACCAGCCAGTTATATTTGCTATCAGATGCTTGCTTACTAAACAGATTTCAATAATTATTTCAACACAAAGCTTCATTATTCCAAATTATCTTAGGCTATATATTATCCCGTAGGATAGTCGGTATCCTTTGTGGAAGAAGCTGCGGACAACTCTAGTATACTACATGGGACTTCTGTATATTTTCTCCATATTCGTTGTTACATAACTTGCAGTGGTTATGAGAAATTGATTGATTTGACGTAGGTATAAAGGGCTATGGTATTATTATGTCATTGAATGCCCATTATTTAGATGGTGAGTCTGTGATGTAATAATATGATTATTGGCGCTTAAAAATAAAGGTTTGATGACGCAATAACATGTGACCGCGGCTGATGAGGCGGAGAAGTGGAGAAATTGTACAATCATCTTTATTTTAGTTCAGATAGAGTTGAAAATTGAATATGAATAGCTATGTTTCCTTCGAAAGATTAAAATGTAAGTAATTAGGACAATATACATACAATCGCGCCTGTACCTATTCCTCGAAGGGTTAGGCAGAGGTGTACTAATTATGTACTTTTTGCCTTTCGTCGGTATTTTCAAGTCACAAATCCAACTCCGAGCTGCTATTCAGAAATTCATGGAAACACACTTTGCTCGGCCCTGGAATAGAACCTAGGACCTCTAGTGTAGCAGGTGTACTTAGGATCACTACACTAATGAAGCAGTCCGTATAAGTATTAAAAAAAAAAAGTGTACGTATAAGACAAGTATTATATTCATTGTCTAGTAAGTACCAAAGTATAACCTCTGCTTAGTTTGGGACTAGTTTTGTTTAAAATTGACCAAAAATATTTATTTATTCATATTTTCTCAGAAATACGGAACCCTACTTAAATGTAAGGCGACAGAGCTGAGTACGGTCGGTAATAAAAACGTCAGATGAACAGATAAACGGCGCAACATTATCAGAAGCATCTCAGCAATTAGTTGGACGCGTCCGTTGCTGTCCGTACGACTTAAACGCTTCATTAGACTTTTTCATTAGTTTGTTTTGAACAATTTTTTGGGTCAGATGACTTGCTTGTTGATAATCTGAATGAATTTTAGAAAAATGGCATTTATTTCGTATAAGTAGCTAATTTTTTTTATAATATTCAAAATAAAATAAACCCCTTGGCTCTTGCCTCAGTAATAAATACGCTGGACAAAAGGTTAACCTGCCATTACTGCGATTAATCTGTGGATAGGTCACGTTTTAAAAAATAATAATAAATATATATTTTTGGTATTTTAAAAAAGACCGATTCTACACATCTTTACTTTAGCGGCACAAATAATTTACCTACCTAACGCTAATTGATATAGTAGCTCAGTAATAAATCATCACTGCTCAACTTGGGAATTGACTCCAGAACCTTAAGCTCTTCAACCTAACTACAACCTCTAGTTACCCAATAAATGAATTTTCCAAAAGACACGTCATGTGGTTATATTAAACGCCAAATTAATCATATTTATCATTCACAGGTTTTATTTCAACAATCACTATTAATCTACAAAAGATTTAGCTTGAAAATTTAGCCCCGAGCTAAATCGAGTCACATCTTATGACGTTTTCTATTCATTTAATTCATTCATGCGTGAAGCGCGCGCGCAAGCTTCAATGCGTCTCAATACAAAACAAATTCGCTTTTCAAATAAATACTAGTTAGGAGACGGAAGTTCAAGATGTCAGGTGACACGCCATCAATCATGACAGGTCATCAGCAGAATCTGAAACCGCTTTCACTGCATTATGTCGTAAATATAGACTTTTAAAATCGAAAAACCTATTTACATACTTCACGCCTTCAATCACGCCTGTATTCCCCGAAGGGTTAGGCAGAGGTGTACTTAATGTACACCCACAGTTCGCCGGTATGTTTGGGTCCTATGTAATAGGGGGCGAGCCTATTGCCATTCACCGGGCACAAATCCAGACTGTGCTACTGAGAATTTCATAGAAAAACTCAATAACACTTTGCTCGACCTGGGGATCGAACCCAGGACCTCTAGCGTAGCAGTCGCGATTGGGACCACTAGACCAACGAGGCAGTCAACCTATTTAAAAAACCTAGAAACCTATTTATTTCAAAATTTTTTTTATTTAAAAAAAATCTTACTTGCAATGTGGGTCGCACATTAGAAAGAAATAAAGAAAGAAAAATTGTTTATTTGCTACGTACAAGACACACTAAAATTAACTAAGAAACTAGATTAAACACAGAGAACTGCATATTTTTTTCCATCCCACGAATACTCTACTTGCTACTCAATATTCTTGTTAAGCCCTCGTGCTAAGCTAAATTGCTTGTGTTACGAGTGGTTTCACGTCGACAGTGCAATGGGTGGGGTTCGAACCGACAACCACATGATCGCAAGTCCGACGCCCCAGCCATTACGCTACCACCCCTTCAAAGATATAGGTATAAATATGATATTAGGCAGGAGTGGAACCTGCGTCCCTCTGGCTAAGTACACCGGATGCTTTAGCCACTGAGCTATCAAAACAACTGCCTGCGATATAGAATAACTATAAATACCTAACTATATTTCCTGATCAAACGACCTTACGAATTTACTGGTTTCTAACACTTACGCGAATATCAGACATTGAAATAAAACTACTTTTTACGGATTTTATCGCGTTATATTGATTATTTTAAATTCACCATCTGCTTGGAACCCCATCATAGATTCCATTAAATCCAAGCACAAGACTGCGAGACCTAAGGATACGGTGAGCTCATTCTGCGTGACCGGCATAAATAATAATCAACAAAATGTAGGGTAGCTGTTGATAATTTTGACATTAGGACGACCAACACCTCAGTCCACCCGTGACCATGGATGCTGTAAAGGATCCGAAACGTCGGGAATTTAAAATAATCAATATAACGCGATAAAATCCGTAAAAAGTAGTTTTATTTCAATGAATTTAGGAATTATTCTACATAGGATCAACTTTTGCATCACAAATATAACCTAACGTTTCGTAACATGCATTCGTAACACGACATGTCCTAGAGCCGAAAAATTTAAAACATGTGACATCTACCAACCCGCACTGGGCCCGCGTGGTGGATGACGGCCCACTCCCTCTCACCGAGAGGAGGCCTGTGTCCCAACAGTGGGAACATTATAAGCTGATTATGATGACGATGATGATGAATATAGATATATATTTTTGAAAAATGTATTCAAGAAAAGATTCGTACGGTACGGGTTGCTAATGTTAAATAACAGTTTGAACATGAACTTGACTTTGTAATTGCACCGACGAACTCACGTCCGGCAGCTTGTCTTTTGCCCAATAGAGTATTTTTTTTTTCTTTTAAAAAAAGCTTACTAGCAATGTGGGTCACACATTACTAGTATTCTTGTTAACCCCTCGTGCTAAGCTAAACGCTTGTGTTACGAGTGGGTTCGCGTCGGTAGTGCAATGGGTGGGGTTCGAACCGGCAACCGTGTGATCGCAAGTCCGACGCCCTAGCCATTAGGCTACCGCCGCTTTTTGAATTAATTAGGCAGTTCAAAAACTAATACCCTTTTAAAGAAAGCCTTTCACTATCATAAATCGTATTATTTTAATGGTTCCTATTTTTAGCTTTTGACGAAATGAGGTCTTCCATTATCTACCTGATTTCACCGAAATCCGTTGCTATGCACTTTTGAAACCTATTCAGAAGAAACCTGTGGATACCATAAGTCACATCAATCATTAAACTTTCATTTTAACCACATCTCATTGACAAAAGAGTTAAAACCCCACAAAAGATCCCCAAATGTTTAAGTTTAAACAATACAGAATACTTTAACAGTCACAAGAATCGAATTAGTCATGAATGGCCGGTGAAATCTAACAAAAAGAGAAATGGTTCAACGTTAAAAAAAATGGTCAGTCTTTCGTAAAAGTAATTACTAGGATTACGGTGTAGTGGCGTAACGTTCAGTTAAAATTTCCAGTTACGTGTCATTGTGTGCCGGATGTCTTTTGCGGTTAAACTATGAACTGTCTTGATGGATGTTAAAAAATAATCGTGGTGAAGGGTGGTCGTGTTCTAATCTACATACCATCACGCCTATATTTGTAGAGAGTTAGGCAGAGTCAGTTCACCGGATTATTAATGTGATACGCAAAAAGGGGGCGAGACTATTGCCGTAAACCGGGCACAAATCCAATCTCCGAGACGCTATGTACTGAGAATTTCATAGAAAAACACAATAACACTGTTCGATCTGTGAATCGAGATGAGGGCCTCTAGCAAAGCAGTCGCGATTATGTCCACATTTACGCAGTTTATTATCGAAGCGTTAAAAGAGCTCTTACTGAGCATGTTTCATTGTATACAAAAACAAGAGGCTAAATAGGAGAAAGGGTTCCTTTGCTCAGTAGGAACAGCATTCGGCATCTAAATGATGCTGCTAGTTTGAAGGATAATGCCAGCCAGAGAAATTACCTACTGGGGAAAGTAGGCTTGACCACCGAGGTATCAAGATGACAAGGTGCAAATAATACCACTGGGGTGTATAGATATAAATTCTTTAATCGATTTTTTTAGCCTCTGCCTAACCCTTTGGTACTTGATACTTAGATGGATGTTTATGAAAAATCATAAAAACGGACCAAGTATAGTAAAAAATTAAAAAGAATTTCCAGCACACATATTGTAGGACATTGTAGGTTATCTAAATCAGATGTCATAGTGATGTTACTTGCTGACTTGGCAAACATTGTTTTCCCATACTAAAATCGCGATAAAAAAATGGGGGGTGACGGTATGAGGGTGAAAAATACTTTACGTCCTATTCTCATACCTAATATACCTAAAACATTCATTAAAATTGATCGAGCCGTTTCGGAGGAGTGCGAATACAAACACCGTGACACGAGACACTTATATTTTAGAAGAATAGATTGTCAAAAAACTTAATTGAAAAAAAAATGTTCACAGAGTCTGTGGTTACCAAGCCAGCTTAGAACAATATTTGGTCGTAATTACGCGTCTCGTTACGCAATATTTTATGTAAATTACGGTGTAATTTAGAGTTACGTTACATGTGAATTACTTGTGTCCGGTAACGTTATTACGTTTGTTGTTATTTATTTGTTTACACCGAGTTATTATATAAAGTATTTTTTGTCATCTTTTTGTATTTTTATGCATTTATTTATGCTGAGATTACGAAGCACAAATCTAGACTCCGAGCTGCTTCTGAGATTAATAACTCTTTTGCTCGACTTGGGTATCGAACCCAGGGCCTCTAGCCCTTGGAACCACTACACATAATAGTTATAAGAAGACGATTTTGTCAGGATGTAAACACAAATCGTGTATTCTGAATTTAAGCAGCGGTAGCCTAATGGCTAGGGCGTCGGACTTGCGATCACGTGGTTACCGGTTCGAAACCCACCGATTGCACTACCGACGTAAACCCACTCGTAACACAAGCATATAGCTTCGCAAGAAGGGTTAATAAGATTAGGTAATTAGGTACTAGTAATGTGTAATGTGTGATCCTCAATGCAGGTGATCTTTTAAAAAAATCGAATTAACCAGATATAATAAGTAAAACAACCCAAAAAAACAAACATCGATAAAAAGGTACAAAGTCCATAGGAAGTACCATGGAGAATCGTGACCGGTTTAATGAAGTAACATCGCGGAAGTGATGAAGTATAGAGTTTGACTAATAAGAGGATGCAAATGTGCATGACAGGCGAAGGACATGGGATAATGATTGATGACGTACAAGAGAAAGTTGATAGCATTATACAGTGCCCCATGTTTTATTTACTATTACATATAGTTAGGTTATTTTAGTGAAGGAAAAATATGATTGTGGGCAGGATTCGAACCCGCGTCTTCTGGTTAGGTACACCAGACGTTATGACCGCTAAGCCACCGCGAGGCCCACCCGCCAGGTAGAAATTTGCTCCTCACATTTTTAATTTACGACTTTGAGGTGACGTTATACAAGTAGTTAGGTACTATAATATAGTATCATGTGAATAATGTAACTTTATGCTTATGTAAAAACATACCATCATGCCTATATTAGGGTTAGGAAGAGTCATGTACACCCACAGCTCGCCGGTATTATTAGGTCCCATGTAATAGGAGGCAAGCAAATAAATACATAATAAAACACAGCACAAAACAGAAGATTAGAAATACCTACATGTAAGGGATAATTTGAAGCTATTAAATAAATAAAAATAGAGGGTAAGCCGACAATACCATTAACATAATTTATAACATACTAGCCTCCCGCCCACGGCTTCGCCCGCGTAGTTTCTCGGCTTTTCTATACTAAAATATTTATGTATTATACATATAAACCTTCCTCTTGAATCACTCTATCTATTAAAAAAAACCGCATCAAAATCCGTTGCGTAGTTTCAAAGATTTAAGCATACAAAGGGACATAGGGACAGAGAAAGCGACTTTGTTTTATACTATGTAGTGATTTCTCATCCCCATTGCCAATAAATGAGTTTGAAATTTTAATTTCGCAATTTAGAGTTTAAATTAGCGGGAATTGCTCTTATTAATTTTCCACGCAATCTTCTTCTTTTTTATCCCCTGAAAAAAATTGTGTCGCTAAACACACAAGAACTAAAGTTAAGTACGCACGAGTCATAGGCGCGTGATCGGAAAATATCGTTGACCACGCTTTCCAGTGCGCGCGCGCTTCCGTACCGCGCACACTTTTTGCTTTCATTCCTCAGTGAAGAGTGCTCATGTAAATAGATCGGGCTGATCCGATTACCAGAGGTTGTTGGACGGGAATTATTGCAGTATTGAAGGTCGATGACCGACGTAGGATAGAATTGATTTACTCGTAGGTGAGTAAATAGTTTTTTAATGAACTTTTAAAGGTAGTGTGACACTATTGGATGAGGAAATGTCTTTTTTTATGACGAGCCATGTGGTGGTGAGTGGTCATCGCCACCCATGGACACCTGCAACACCGGTGGAGTTGCTGATGCATTGAGGAGAAAAGAAGAAGGAAGAGGACTGAGGGATGAATTGGGTCTCTGGCGCTTCACACACTTGCTGACGAAACATAAAAGTATTCATCATCATCAACCCATTACATTGTCCCACTACTGGGCACGGGTCTCCTCTCAGTACGAGAGGGATTAGGCTATAGTCCGCCACGCTAGCCTACTGCGAGTTGGCAGACTTCACACGCCGTCAAGAAAATCTCTCAGGCATGCAGGTTTCCTCACGATGTTTTCCTTCACCGTTTAAGCGCGTGATAATTAATTATTAATACGCACATGACTTCGAAAAGTCAGAGGTGCGTGCCTTAGATTCGAACTCGAGACCTTTGACTTGGCAGTCCAATGGTCATATCACTAGGCTATCACTGCACTACTAAAAGTATGCATAGGTACTGCTACTTAATAATGCCAATATTGTGTAGGAGGGTAGTTCTTCCCTAGTTGCGCCGGCATGTCAGTGATTTCCAGTGCTAACTTAGCACTTCTACCGAATTCTCTTCTAGAATATTTTTTTTAGATTGCGAGAAAGCGTGTTGCTGGTTTTGAATAACAATTTTTATAATCAAGTATCCGTATCTTCATAAGTCTAGTGTCCGTCGGTGCGACAGCTACTCTAGAGGTCCTAGATTCTAGGAACAGGTCCAGATCAAGCAAAAGGTTTTCCTATGAAATTACACAGTTCGTAGCTCCGCATTTGGATTAGAGCTCAGTTAATGGCAATTGGCGCGCCCCTGCGACAAAAAAAAATGTACACTAGTAGCTTCTGCCCGACCTTTCAAGGAATACAGGCGTGATGGTATGAAGGATCTCTAAATAATCCAATATTTAAGAAGTTATTTGCGTGACAGAAACGTACTTCCAACTTGCAACATCAAACTTCACTGTCATTATTCAAGTTCATCAAACCCTTGGTCACTGCAGCCATCATAAAGTGTCGTAATACTATAAAGATCGTGACGTCCCATGACTGTCCCATAACCACGTGTTGAAATATAATAATAAGTCTAAGCTATAAGCGGAGCGGAAAATTTGATAAGAAAAATTAATGTAATAGTAGTAGTAGTGTCTTGCTGGCATGTCAGCATGAATGGGTCGGCACGACCAGTGAAGTACTACACTCTCACAGAATATCGACGTGAAGAAGCATATGTGAAAATGCAAACGGTTGCGTTTCATATGGTGAGTGTGGAGCGCCGGAGGCCCAATTTCTCCATCAGTCTCCTGTTTCTCCTTCCCCTCCCTTTTCCTTTATAGGGTCGGCAACACGCGAGCGATACCCCTGATGTTGACTCCCCTGTCAGGCGGGCCGTCTGCTTGTTTGCCAAAAACAATTTTACTTTTTATTCTGGCTCCTATCTAAAGATGGGCGAAACCTGCAGCCTATAGACACCAGCAACAACAGTAGTATGACTAGCATAAGCATAGTATAATCGGTCTATAATGTTCCCACTGCAGGCACATAGGTCTCCTCTCAGTGAGAGGGAGTGGGCCATAATCCACCACGCGGGCCCCTTGAGGGTTGGTAGTTATTACATGTCATCGATTTTTTGGTTCTAGGGTGTACCGCTTTGATCACGATATTTTCCTTCACCGTTCTTAGGAGCAGTGGTGATAAAATAATATACACAGAGTAATATTATACGCCTGTCTAGGTTTGAACCTACGACCGACAACTTGTAACTCTTATTGTATTTTTGGATATAATATTATTCCAATAATACGATTATAAACCGCGACCTCTTGTGTCTCGAACCTTTGAACTTGGAAGTCACGTCGCAGTGAAAATGAAAACTCATTCCATTGCGCACTCCCTACGCTCCACACATAACACTACCGGTAATAGCCCAGCGTTGGTTGCGCAACCTTAGGAAGTGATGCGTACGACCAGTTGAACGAATAAGTTGTTACGACACAACTTGTTTTAATTATTTGTTTTTGTAGGCATAAAGCTATATGCTTAGTATCGAAACGTGGTTGCTACGTTAGCGGTCATGTTTCATCAAAAGAAGCTATTTTAGCCCCACAGAAATAATTGTTTCTCGTCTGGATGTGACCTATGAGATTTGTGATTGTTAAACACACTACAATACAAGAATAATCAGAGTTCGGTTAGAAAAACGTATTCATCAACTTCTGTGCATCAAAATATTTTTAGAAATTTTATCGATAGATGTGACAACAGTCTACGTTTAGGTGTGTTCGTTGACAGGTTATCAAAAGGTCACGGCACCAAGGTCAAATCGTGTCCTGAACTAATGAGCTGAACTTAAGAACTAACATTTAGGTACTGTGGCGGGAGAAGGGTTAGTTGTCAGTCTACGTAATAATAAGTATTAGTAGAAGGTTGATAAAAGCAAGGATAATATAAACTTAGCATCGGTCGTATTAACCCCCGGTGACCAGAATAGATTTTGCATTGTGACTGTATTATAGTAGACACTTGAAGTGATAGACGATACAAGAGTAGATGTATAAACTATAAAAAAAATATGTATCACTGCCTCGCTGCCTAGAGTCGCACTTGCGACTTCCGACGTCTCATGTTCAAGCTCTGGATGTATATACTTCTAGCACTTCAGATAGGCATCATTGAAGCGGCGGTAGCCTAATGGCTATGGCGTCGGACTTGCATCATGTGGTTGTCAGTTCGAAACTCACCCATTGCACTACCGACGTGAACCCACTCGTAATACAAGCATTTAGCTTAGTACGAGGGGTTAACAAGATTACTAGTAATGTGCAACCCACATTGCTAGTTAGCTTAGAAAATATAATTAGAAATAATGACAGGGCGTGGTATTTAAAAATATTTAATATGGCCCTAGCTAGGCCAAAATAGCAATTTACACAGTCAGGAATACATCAGGGAACCACACAATATTTACACATAATGATCGGACAGAGATTCGATCTCACTATAACAATTACTAGCAGACCAATGTCTGACATAACGTCCATGACACATGTCCGTCGCCTGCGAGACCCCGAGCAAAAGTGACGTATCGGCTTGTCTTTTATACAAAAACCAACGCATGTCACTTTAAGAATCGGCGGGTATTTCTAATAATTTAATCTATCTTTTTATAATATTAATCCAGTTATTGACTTTGTCGAACTAGTATGTTACCTAGATAATAAGTGAATGATGTGATCTCCTATAATTGGTGGAGCACACTGTTATTTTGTATCTGTACTTGATTTCTTGTTTGTAATTGTGTATCTTCCGTTGGCGATCCGAATAAATAAATATCTCCTAACAATATGCCTATATACAGACGTATCCCTCACAAAAGCGCATAAATAACAAAGTTATAAAATAATTCAATCATAATACCTGTTAACACAACGTAAACACTCAATAAAACAGCCAGTCTCTATGACTGTACCATGGATAATGTATAATTTGTTCTCAGAAATGAGTGGCGTCGTGTCATCGGGCAGGCATCGAACCCGCGACCTTCGCGGGAGAAAGTTAAGAAACTGACATCTAAAGTTACTTGCAGGGTGGCTTGCTTGGAATATATTATTAGTTTATTAAATATACCCATGAAACTGTTTTATTGGTCTGTTGGTAGGTAATTAGCAAATGCTACGCTAGAGGTCCTTGATTCGATACTCACGTCGAGCAAACTGGTAAAGATATATGAAATTCTATAAATTGAGTGTACATTAAAACCTACACATCTGTCTAATCCTTCAGGGAATGCAGTGGTGATTTTATGTTTGTTAAAATTTATTTCTAATTTACCATCATTGTCAAATGGAAACTGGTAGGTATTCTGGGTATTCAATTGGTAAGACTAAATATTAAACAAAAGAAAAAAAAAAATTGTAAGATAATATTGGGTATTATTTAAAGTATCTATAGGATTTCTTACCGGCTCTTATAGTCTCCGTAGGACTCACTAATTAGAACATTGAAATTCATTTTTAACATTTTAAAGTACCAAAATAACGTCGAACGTACGTAAGCAAGTAGATATTATGAATTTGGCTAACAAGACCATTAAGAATGGACCAAATAACGGTAAGAAAAGGAAAGGTATAATAGATAAGTAGGATATTTTCGTAGTCATAAAAAGTGATCAAAATAGGGTTAGAAACTGTGTACCGCTGCTAAAATTTTATATGGTGATTTTAGGTCATCGCTAGGAAGTTTACAAAATACCAGGATTTTTTAAAAATGCCGATAACTTTAGCGTAAAACCCACAATTCCTAGTTTGGTTACAATTTTAGTAATGTAAGACGAATTCAACACACATCGCGCAGAAGCGTGCGTGTAAAAGTAAAAGTAATGTATCGAAGTAGGAAACAGCCTTGACCGTGGTATGGAGAGCAACAAGGCACATTAATATGGACATGGCACACATACTGATACAAGAAGAAATGATGCATTTAAAACGAATAAAAAATAAAAAATCTGACGACTCGACTGGAGCTGTAGTTGACTTATCAGCAAAGCTAGGGGTCGGTCTTGGAACTTTATTTGGCTGTCTGTCTGTTATCTTTTCATAACATACCATCATACCTATATTCCCCGAACGGTTAGGCAGAGGTGTACGAATGTTCACCCAAATTTCGACGCTATGTTTAGGTCCCATGTAATCAAGGGCGAGCTAATTGCCATTAACCGGGCACAAATCCAGAGTCCGAGCTGCTACTGAGAATTTCATTTAAAAACTCAATAATATTTTGCTCAACCTGGGGACCAACCCAAGACTTCTAGCGAAGCAGTCACGCTTAAGACCACTAGACTAATAAGGCAGTTTCTGTTAAAATTTCAGGAACCGATTAAGATGATATTTGTTATGGAGTTTAAGACCCCGGAAAGGTTATAGACCACTTTATGTCTTAAAAAGTCCCTTATGTTGCAAATAACACTAAGGCCAAACAGCTAGTCCAATATAAACTCAAATTAGGAAAACACACAAACAAACAATACTATTTCTCACAGTATCTCTCGTTTTGCAAATGCATCAGTCATTAGCGTGCAAGAAATGCCAAAGAAAAGTGCAGGCTTTGTCTAATGACAGATTGTCTCGATAGGTCTTGAATCGACAATCGATATTCTAAGTATCGATTGTTATGCGAGTCTTTTTTGACGTCCAAAGTGTGAAAGGACTTCGTTTTCTTTGTGCGATCTTTTTTTTTTCAGAGCATGTGAAAACGAAACTTGTTTATGAGTTATTGTACCGCATTAAGGTAAATATAACATACCTTATATAATATAACATACACACTTAAGGAAACAGGCGTGTATATTATGAAGGTATAGGCAGAGAATCCAAACTCATCATCAGCAGCTACAGAGAATTTTATAGAAAAACTAAGTAGCACTGCTCAACCTCATGCGCGCTCTCCTCTTGGCTCGCGTGTCAATTCAATTCAGTTATCATCGATAGTAAATTTCAGACGTTAGAAAAATTATTGTAGTTTGGGTACTACCAATTTTCTTACTGATTGCGTTCAGTCGGATAATTCAGAAGATTAAAACAGAATTCCTATCAGGTCTCAATTTCGTAAAAGTACATGGAAAAAACAAACGAAACGTTGAATAAATTGTGACGCAATAATAAAGTAGCATAAGGGAAATTTAGGATAAAAAATACCACTGCTAGATCTCGGGACTTAAAACAGGATATTTGCTGAAAAGCAAGTCTTGTAACCACTAAATATGAGGAACTTCGAGACAGTTAAAAAATTATGTAAAATATTTAATGATATTAAACTAGGTTCCAATTGAAATAAGTAAATTACGTAAAAGAATGAATTATTGTTTCCATTCGCACAATTTAATCCCAATCACACTCAATAAGGTTTATTTTCCAATATATAGGTACAGCTGTCTATTTACTTTCAGAGCTATTCCAAGATTCGGCTGTTTTCTCATTTTATCTTTTATTTTCGTGTTACATAACAACCTAGGTAATGTTTTTGGTCCAAAATTCCAATATCTTACCTCTAACGATGCAATTACTTTTATTTCAACTAATCAAATGTAGTTACTGTTTTAGCAATTACTTTTTATTTGACGTTTTAAGTAATGTCTGTGCCTGTTATTACATTACAGTTTTTTGTTTTACTTTGTTTTTTTAGAAAGGCCTTAATCTATATCACCATTGTCATCAACATTATTTGACTCATTGATTTAAGCCTTATGCAACTGATTTTTATTCTTCTCATCTAAGAATTTTTTGCTACTGTTTCTATCATTGAATCATCTTTTAAATAGTTACAACGGCTCTATTTCAAAATAATAGTTCTTTAAATAAATTAATGATTACAATACTTTGTTTTTAGATTGAGTTTCTTGGACCGGAGTATTTCGGAAATAGGTATTCGACATTTTTCTTTCTTATCATAAGTATAACTATATTACTTCTGACTATACAACTTTGAGTAACAAATAGTAAGTAACATGAAGCATTTCCTCTTACACTTGTATTTGTATATAGATACGCGAAAGTGAATCTAATTCTTCGGAGAATTGGAGTGTTACAGTAAACAGAACTGTCTTTAGATCTGATCGGATCACTTGCGATTGATTGTGTTCACTTATAACTATGACATTACCTGACTATAGTCAAATATATTTAAATTAAATGCACAAGTCGGCCATACTACACTAGTTTATTGCCTATCGCAGAATAATAATTGTAAGATGACATAATTATAAAAACCGGAACCTCTAAAAATTATCTTGTTTAACATGTTGATGTTTACCTAGGAATAATATTAATATATTAATCTTGTCATTTCATTATACGTTCAAAATACTTATGTACAAATTCATTTGCGCTTTCTACAAATTTCGTAACGAGTAACTAAGGAGTTATATGAGTGTTAGCTTCCACTAGAATACTAAGCATGTTATAAGCTATTGAAGATTGTGGTATGGTAAATAACACGACTACTCTTCGGACGATTAGTGGACGATTATTAAATTTTGAATGTCTAGTAAAAAATATAATCATAGAAAAAAAAATTGAGTGTCAAATTGAAACGCAGTTGATTAGGTCAAACTTGCTGCATACAATAATAAATCCAAGAAAAAATACCTACTATGCTGCTGCAATTAAATACTAGAAACACACATTTAAATTCTGATAAAAGTATGCCATAGCATAGAAATATAAATGAGGAAGCTAGATGCATTTATAGCAGAAGTTCA
Source organism: Subacronicta megacephala (assembly GCA_958496365.1). Taxonomy (NCBI): domain Eukaryota; kingdom Metazoa; phylum Arthropoda; class Insecta; order Lepidoptera; family Noctuidae; genus Subacronicta; species Subacronicta megacephala. The sequence continues at coordinate 14,169,749 of OY292523.1, read as the reverse complement.
AAAGATGTTAAAAAACTTGGCGTTGATGATAAAGGTACTTGCTCACACCGTAAGTACAAGGAGCATGAACATAAAAATAATCGAGACCCAAATAGCGATGGCGGTAAAAATTTTAATTACAGCAACCGCGCATTTCCGTAATGTCAGTAGTTTCTAAAATCAAATCAAAACTATAAAATAATTTGAATGAAACACGAAACGGCTCGAGTCGATCAGCTCGAAGTGGAACGGTACTAATCGAGAAATTGATCGATCATGACGTCACAGACCCCAATGCGATCGCAGGTCCGATGTTTTTGCTCTACCGCTTTCCTCGCAAACATTTCTGTGTTTCGTAATAAATGTAACAGTGACAATGAATTTGGTAATTCCAGTATAACAATAGCAATCACAATAATGTTTTTATTGAGCTTCTCGACTTTTTTATAGATCGATAAGGATTTTTTGTGTATTTTTGAGACTGAATTGTCAATAGTTGACAGGTATTTCACGTTTTTAAATTGTATTTCAATAGTATCAATAGTGTTGTTATTGTTATCACTTAAACTGAGTACGTTGCTGTTACGTGTTCAATTAGTGACGTAACTGGTGTTGATGCAGTTTCTGATTCTAATAATGCTGTGACGGGAAAAACTTGAAAGCTTTTAAAAGTTATTTTTAAACAGAGGACTTTTCATCAAATTTCAACAACAATCTATCTTGGATGCGATTGAACATCAACACAGTTTGCTGCTTATATTGATTTCTATTATTCAACATCCGAAAATATTTAAGTCAGTTTAAGTAGAACTCAAATATTCTGGTAATGTTATGTAAAGACCATGTCTCTCCGAGTTTGTTTCAGCGTTTCTTCTCAGAGATCGTCGGAAAGGAAATGCCGGCACAATTTAGTTAAAAAAAACAATGACGTTAGACAAGTGTCTTTAAAGGATCTGTTTACAGAAATAAATAACATTCACAATTAAAAAAACTTTACCAAAATAGTGTGGCTATGAATAATTGATCTTTACCAGAAAAGAAGATTTCAATGTACCGTACTCAAATGACACGTCAAAGGAAATTGATGTTATTTTCAATCAGACGGAAATTGGCTTTGTAGTCGAGTTTAGTTTCTTCCATTGTATTTTAAACTTTTACTTATTATGCAACAAAAGTTCCTTTCTGCCTTTTAGTTAATTTCGATAAGTATAGGTTAGATTTGGGTACGGACTTTTACCAATTTATTTAAGTATCTAGATCTAGTGCTTGATCATTATGTGTGACTTCAATTTGTAATTTTATTAAGGCCCGATTGACCGAAGCGACCTTTTTTATTACAATTTTTAATTTTCATCATTGTTTTTGTTTTTAACATGCAAAGGTTAATCATATATCATCTTCCTGCTCTTTTCCCATTTATTTGGAGTTGGAGTAGCGTGTCCTTTTCTTCCATTCCTCACTATTTATGCCGTCATTTCCACATTCAATCCCTTTTCTATCATATCTGATTCAACACATTCCATCCATCTTTTCTTCGGCACTTTAAATAAGTCGCTATAAATATTGTCACATTCAAGTATATTACTTACTTGAGCCCAGTAGGTGGTCGAGCTAATTGCGGAATCAGTGGTATTTTTAACATCTTCGAATGTTTGGCAATTGATCGCATATAATTAAAGATCTTTTTTTATCGCAACAAGTGGTCCACTGTTCCATCCGTTATTATAGAATAAATAATATATATTTATTGACTTAGTTAATTTATATAGTTACTAAAAATAATAATTCTCTGCTTTGTGTGCTAGTGTAGCTGGAACGCTAGTACTTTGTATTCATAGACATTTCTTCTATCAAGCCGTACACCTTGTCCTTTCGATCAAAGATAATGCGAATAAATGCGAATAATAATATGCGATTGAATGTTTCCATCTGGTAAGTTCTGCGATGCCTGTATTAATTATATATTAAATATCTATAACATTGGTTTTAATTAACTTAATTTGCTGGTTTCTAACACTTACGCGAATATTAGACATTGAAATAAAACTACTTTTTACGGATTTTATCGCGTTATATTGATATTTTTAAATTCCCGACGTTTCGATGATGAAGATGGCTGGGTCTTACCATATGCTTGGAACCCCATCATAGATTCCATTAAATCCAAACACAAGACTGCGAGACCTAAGGATACGGTGAGCTTATTCTGCGTGACCGGCATAAATAATAATCAACAAAATGTAGGGTAGCTGTTGATAATTTTGACATTAGGACGACCAACACCACAGTCCACCCGTGACCATGGATGCTGTAAAGGATCCGAAACGTCGGGAATTTAAAAATATCAATATAACGCGATAAAATCCGTAAAAAGTAGTTTTATTTCAATAACTTAATTTGTCTCATTTTGATCACTTTTTAACTATTACCTAATACCAACAATCATTTTTGTTAACGCAACACTGACTAAAGCATTCTAGGTAACAGATCACGCTGTTTATTATTACAAGAAAGACAAGATATTGTCTACAAGCATTAAAGGGAAACCCGGTCGTTTGCATTGGAAACCACCCGATATAAATATTAAGACGGAAAAGTGAAATCTAAGGTTTTGTGTAATAAAACAGATTCCTATTGCGAAGTTGGATTGATTATGCGAAGCAAGTTATGGTAATATTAAATAATAGTACCGTTTAAGGTTTTAAAGATAAATTTCGATAGTTTAGTGTCGAGAAATACTTCCAGTGCTATACCTACACTATCTATTCATTATAGTATGACAAATAAGAATCATAAGAGAGGAAGATTCTATGTTCAATCCTATTTTCATAATAGGATATGTAAAAATACAACAACAACCTAATGTTTGTAATATTTTAAATAAATATTTAAAAAAAATATATAGTATTTGCTAACCAGTAGATTCGTATAAGTAAAAGAATTATTTTGGGAATGAAATGAAATCATTGTCTGCTTGAACCGATGAATGTAAAGGGATCTTTGATTTTATAGTGTTATAAGCCAATTCGATCATTTGTCCTTTCTATAAGAACCTGCAGGTGTTATGTAACCTTTATATTGAGAGAAGGTATCTTTACATTGAAACTAGCTAGATTTTCTGCACCCTACCTAACTAACCTAAATTTATCTCCTAGCTTGCCGCTAGTTTATTGTAATTTGCAAGTTACTTGGCTGTAAACATTGTTATACAAAGGCTGGTAACCTGTCACTGCCATAGGCTGCCATGTTCCTCAGCCAACTTTAATGCTTAATGTGGTTTGAAAAGCGACAACAACAGGGCAGATTACGATAGAGAAAACGAGAGTGGAAAATGTAAATTACTTATTAAAGTTTGTAAGTATGTTGAGTATTACTTTGGTACTGCAATATTTTGAAATAATACTGAAGTAGATTCGGTCTCTATTGAGACCAAATTTGATACTGTCATGATTATTTCGGTGCGTCTAGACGCACCGAAAACGCCTGGAAGAGCTTTTGGTCGATGAAAGAGCTCATGAAGGGTGAATTACCACTAAAACTAAAGAAAAAGCTCATGGACATGTGCATTCTTCCCATCCTCACCTAGGGTGCACAGACTTGGTCTTTGACTGCCCAACAAAAGTCCAGACTTGGAGTATGCCAGCGAGCTATGGAGCGCAGTATTCTAGGAGTCCGACTCTCGGACCGTATACGGAATTCCACACTGCGCTCCAAAACACAAATCGCCGATGTTGGGCAAAAAGCCGCCAGCCTCAAATGGAACTGGGCTGGACATATCTGCCGCATGTCTGATGAGTTGTGGGCAAAAACCACGACAATGTGGATGCCACAGAATACCAGAAGACATCGCGGTAGACCCAGAATGAGATGGCGGGATGAGCTTGACTCTTACTGCGTGGGTTGGATGCTGAAAGCTCTCAATCGGGAAGAATGGAAGAAGGAAAGGGAGGCCTTTGCCCTGCAGTGGGACGATCACGGCTGATAATAATAATAAAATATTAATAATGATTATTACCTCACTTGGTAAAGTAGCTGATCTATCAGCATTACTAAAAAACTAAAGTTTAATTACATACTATAGTATTCTTGTAACTGAATTCAATTCTTTGTATGAATTCAATTCAAACAATGGAAAATTGAATGAAGTCAACTACTTTAAGAAAGTAAAAGTTTAAAATAATGCGTTCAGAATCTTGTAAGACAAGGAAACCTCCTGATACATGAAAAGATGAAGATGATGATTGCATTCTGTGGTTAATTAATATTATAGAACATTTTATTACTGGTGTTGAGATGTTTATCTACTTAATCCGATAAGATAAATCAAGTTGTTTTATTATTGTAGTAAGTGCTAATACTTATAAGTTTTTAAATAGCTTTTTTCCTTTCACAAGTAAGTAATCGCACACTCATGCCAAATAATTGAAGCCATTAGGATTTTTGGGTCTTAAGAAAATTTTTTGGAGCTTTCTCAAAACATTAACTCACAAATTTGATTCTTTAGCAGAGTTAGTTATAAAGAAGACGTTCCATTTTTTATATTTTTGGTTTAGTTGTTAGGTCAAGGGAACCTCGACCACTACTCGGAATGATATATGGGCTTCCTGAAACGGAGGCGCTTGTTTTTTTTAGGTACAACAAGATGTACATATATACCAACAGTAATAATCAGTTTTAGTAACTTAGGAATACTCTTTTTGCGTTACAGCATTTGAGAGCTTTAAAAAAATGCCTGCCTGAAAAATAAATGTCATGCAAATGGTCGTAGATGGTGAAAATTTGCATAAAATCATAAACGCAATAAATTGTGTAAAGAATAATAAGAGTCTTACCTCTAGGGCTGTAACCATCACAACTGTTCATAAAAATCGACAGTAAAAATAAAATTATAACACAACAGCTAGCACGCGTCATAGTCATTAGTTTACACGACAACAATCAATTCATTATTCTACCACCACGCACAATTTGCGCTAATGTTACGCATAGAATACGCGACAATACGTATCGATATTTAACGATTCATAAACATCACTATTAATCATCATAACTGCCAATAAAAACGCGGTAAAAGTCAGTTTATTCGATGTTTGAAAGATTTGAAAAAGTTTTTTTAACACGTGCGCTCGTGACGGGGTCGAAATTAGAAATGGTCGGAAAAAAGTGCGCGCTGCGCTTGCGTCTGTATTAATGACTAACGATAGTGTTTTTACTTTTTTCCGCAGTGTTGTGCGCCGGCGCCTAATGCCCCCACCGTGGAAATGAAGTAGAGGGACTAACAACATTTTATTAAAGGTAATTTTACAGGAAGGAAACGCAAAGTGACAGGTGCTGATATATTAGTTGATTAGAAAAGTATGTAAATTGCCTGTAACCGCGAATAAACTTATAAAAATGAAATAAGTTGCTGTAGAGCTGTTTCAACGTTATGTGCGTGAAGGGTGTGGTCGTCAATATGTCATAATATAACGTAAAAAATATTTTTGGAGACTAACGTCTTGTCTTGTACACGTAAGTACAAGCAGGGAATTTGTTCGACATCCTATAATATTTTTTATGAATAAGACGGTCACTCTATTATGAGACATTGATTTATTTTTGCAAGGTGGCACTATATCGTATTCACTCAAGTGCAAAATAACTTAGAAGCTTCAAAGCCGGGTTTATTCCACCAAATAACCATAAAAATAATATCAATTCCAGTACATTTCGATGAAGAAATAATCAAAATCTTAATAAAAAAAATCATATATCAAAACAAATGTTGTTGATCACTGACTATAGAGAGTGAAATGATTTGCGCGTGCGCCGCGGACGGTGGAAGTCACTTTGCTACTACACTTCTTGCTATGTTGTTAAGTCGGCATATCTTTTTTTCTTATCATATTCCTGTAAGTTTCAAGGAAAACTGGACGTTTTAGATTTACAGGCAAGCAAAAAACCGTCATTTTAGTAAGCAAGTGTCCGATTTAAGCGTCCACTCACCTTAGAGTTAAATGAGTGTTATTAATTGGTGTAATTGTCACTCATTTAAAACGGTAAAGGAATATATCGACGTCGTCGAGAAATTTTGAAGACGCTGTTGAAGTCCAACCTCATTAGGCAAGCGTGGTGGACTACGGCCATAGCCCAATACCTCTCAATATAAGACAAGACCTGTGATAATAAATGGGTTGATAATGTGTGACTTCTCCGCGTTAAATGTAAAAACATTTCAAAAAAATATTTCTAGTGCCTAGCAATATTTCTCAGCAGTGAGGTCCGGTCTGCAGAACATAAAATAAATAACAGGTGAGTCTTCACATGTGGCTGTCAGGCTACCGTTTCATAATGAAGTGAGTATATTATGAGCTAGATCGATCATAGAACTTAAAGTTACATATTATGACGAACCCTTCCAAGATTTACGGACACATTGGAAAACCTTCGGAAGCCGATATGGGCATTACTGAATTAAGGATACAGAAATCAATTATACGAGAAGAAAGAAAATGTGTTTTTTTCTGACACAAATAAAACGAATATAGATAAAAATAATAAGTATGAAGAAAAATTCCGATTATAATAGAATCAATAAATTTTCTTCTTATCGAGTCAATGAGCAAAAAATTATCTAGTAATAATACTCGGAGCTAGTGCCATGAGTGCGGCAAAATTTCAGGGGCAGCAAAATTCGAAGGATGAGAAGATTATTTATTATTATTTACTTACTGCCTCATTCTAGTGGTCCCAAGCGCGATCACTACACTGGAGCTCCTGGATTAGATTCCCTGGTCAAGTAAAGTGTTTTCGGGTTTTTCTATAAAATTTTCAGTAGCAGCTCGGAGTCTGGATTTGTGCCCGTTTAATCGAAATAGGCTCACCCCCTATTACGCAGCACTAAAACGTACTGGCGAAGTGTGAGTTTACATTAGTACACCTCGGCCTAACCCTTCGGGGAATACAGGTGTGATGGTATGTATTTACTTGAAATCTTTTGTTCTAACAATGTACCTATGCCCCACAAGACTGTACTGTCAGTTTGACTTTTGGATCCACTTACCCGTCCGCGGAATTTAATATGACGCGTAGGTTCACACTTCACCGCATGGTCGCGATTTCGATAGTAATGGGATGGCATTTTTTATAATGTCCAGGAGCGGTGCCAGGATCAGTTGACTCGGGCACTGGGCATAGCCTAGAGATCTAAAAGATAACATACCATCACGCCTGTATTCCCCGAAGGGTTAGGCAGAGGTGTACTTAATGTACACCCACAGTTCGCCGGTATGTTTGGGTCCCATGTAATAGGGGGCGAGCCTATTGCCATTCACCGGGCACAAATCCAGACTCCGAGCTGCTACTGAGAATTTCATAGAAAAACTCAATAACACTTTGCTCGACCTGGGGATCGAACCCAAGACCTCTAGCGTAGCAGTCGCGATTGAAGATCTAAAAGATCTTGTACTAAAATGAATACATAAACCAGCTTTTGATCCCGGAAGCTAGAAGCAACACAAACTGTTGAAGTAATCCTAGGAATAACCTAGTGTGACGTCACAGTTCATATGTCAAAGATAACCTGCCTGTAGAGAGTGAAATCATAATGATATGCGCATGCGATGCAGATGAATGCAGTACTAGTCACAACGAGTAATGTTATTTGAAATATGTACATTGCAATTGCGTTGCAACTGGCTGTATATAACATTGCAGTCATCATTTATTAGTATTACAGTTTGTCCAAAATAACTCTGCTCACCTGAAGTTAGACGTTCCGAACCATGCGTAACATTTAAACACTTAATCGATTATTATGACCCCAATAGTCTTTCCACTGACTCTTTCTATTAAAATTGACCACTACTAAGCCACTTGCGGACAACTTCAAACAAGCTTAGTTATTTCATACAAACAGTAAATAATTGAAATAAAACTACTTTTTACGGATTTTATCGCGTTATATTTATATTATTTAATTCCCGACGTTCCAGATCCCTTTACAGCATCCATGGTCATGGGAGGGCTGAAGTGTTAGTCGCCCTAATGTCAAAATTTCTAACAGCTACCCTAATTTTTGGTAATTATCATTATCATCATAAAATAAATCAATTTCCTCCTCATCTTTCTTACCTCTTTTAAAATCCAGACAGTAGAAGTTTTACTATCATCATCGGCCTGTATTCGTCCACTGCTGGACGTAGGCTCTTTAAGTGAACACCACAGAGTCCGATCTTCAGCTCTTTTAATCCAGTTGCAACCAGTCGCCTTCCGCAAATCGTCGGTCCACTTGGCCAGCGGGCTCCTACACAGCCTTTGCTTAGATGCGGTCTCTACGCAGTCTTGAGATGTAGAGCAAAATCAGAACGGAACTTTTGAAGAAAGAGCCATAGCAGATTGAGTTAACCCGTCTTAACTGAATACATCAGTCTTCGTGTAGCTCAACCATTATTGATAGAATAACATTAGTAGTGACATCTACTGGTAATAAGGGTACTAATATTTTGCTAAGTAACGCTATCTGTTGAGTCTGTGTCGTATCATACAGATGATCAATAAAATCAAAGCCTTCTCTCTTGCTAGTACCTATTCTAACCACTGGAGGCGCTGCAATCAAACGCAATAATTGCATTACGGTTAACTTCGTTTATCTCTCTCACTCCTTCATTAATGTTTCATGGTAGAAAGAGACGGATAATTCGTGTCAATGGAACGTAACGTAAACACAAGTTGTCAGTTGTCGAGCTAAATTCCACGGTGGCGGGTCGCAAAAAGATTTTGAACTTTAGTTTTATTTGATATATCGTGTACATTATACAATATTAATTAAACAATAATTATGTAGTTTTGTGTTAACTTGGATAGTGTTGTTCGATGTGTTGTTGTGATACTTTTAACCGTTTTATGTGATGTCAAGTTTTCTGTTGAAGTAACGGTATTGTTGTGCTGTGAACCACTGGTTTTGTATTAAATTCGAACACGCCTAGTGCATAAGCCCGTTTTTGTGTACAAAAAAAGCACAGGATGCAACGCGTGTGATTTTTGAGTGACCTTATTTACGGTAAGAGACCTTCTAATTAGTATTTTAATAACACGAGGCGATTTGCGATTGCTAAATGCATATTACGACAATTTCATAATTACGAAATTTTTCTTGATCTAAAGTAATATTGTTCTGTTTTAATTCTGTAATATCGAATAGAGTAGGTATACTTACTTATCGAATACTTTTTCGAAATTCAAATATGTATTCTTTTTTTGTTATTTTTTTATTTAATCGACACAGGACTATTTGGATGATTAAGAAAAGTTTTATCAACTTATTATATTATCAGGATTTTAAGGTCAATATGTTACCTATGATTCATAAACAGCAGATATCGAGAGTTAAGCAAGCCGCGACCTTGTTGCAAAGGTCCCCATTTGCCATTCTCCACCGGTTTGTCACGCGTTTGTCCGTCTGTGAGAGAAAATACCTAAATTATTACCTAATTTATTCATGGCAGAATGTTAATACCTACCTGCTTCACGTTTTCTGTATAATTATCGGGTGTATGTTATGGTAATTAGTTAGCTTATGTCAACGGTATTTACCATGGACGAAGGCATGTGGTGTTTTAAGGCCGATCTCATTTTGGGCCAAATTTTTTATATATTGGTTTTTCGCAAATTGTACGTCTACACATACATTCTGGAGTTATAGTGTTAAGAATTGCAATATCGACAATAACTTATTCACAACTTTGTACTAAAATGTTTGCTGCTCAGAAATCGTTCTTATAAAAGATAGTACTTAGTGTCAATTTTGGCAGAATACTCTTCCTGACACTGACACACGATTTTTAAAGACAAGTTTTATAGTACTCAATTGTGAATAAGCAATAGTTGATATCTTAATTTTTGCTACTATGATCCCAGAATGTGTTAGAGACGCTATTTGCGAAAAACCAAAAAATAAAAAATTTGGCGCCCAAGCAGAAATGATCTGCCTTAAGAATAAATATTTTAACCGCCTCTACGCTTTATTTCATTCATAAGTTACACTAAACATAAAGTATACCTATTCCTATAACTAGATTCATGTTTTTCAATGCCTCTCCATATTGAGATGACTAAAACCCAAATAGCTTATTATACCTACCTACCTACCTACTTTTAGTATTGATGATCACCGACTTTGCGATCCCTATCTAACGGCACTTTCAACGCTAAGTCGAAATCATAGCTAACAATTGAAAAAAAAAAGAAAAAAGAAAAAATGCATGATCCCCGAATTCCTGATGCTAAAGTCTTAAGACTTGCCTACTTAAGTCTTTTGGTAAGTCGTAAGTATTATATTGTATCCAAAACGAATACTCTGACAAAACTGACTTTTTCAATGCTTTCCTTAAAATGACTTGATTTGAGCTCAATGATTCCCGTTACTAAAAGTCCTCAAGACTTGGTTTGGTCGCCAGCCGCGTTTATTGCACCTATTACCCAATATTTAGGCTTTATCAATGCTATCCATAAAGGAGTTGATGTGAACTCAATAAAAGTAGCTCTCACTAAAAAGAACAGGGATTGGATTGCTGACGTAGAACGTGGAAGATAAATTCGATATCACGGCTCAGGTTCGACTCTGGTCTGAAATCGTGTTCTTCTTTCAATGGAAAATTCTTATCTTTGAAGAACAGGAACGCTAAATATGCATCATAGAGCAAATCCTCTGGAATGAGTTTATTTTAGGACCTCTAGCAGATGCTTATTTACAATTATGATTCATCGAAAGTGGGTTTCTTAGCCCTGCAGGTAACTCAAATCTCTCCACAAACCACATCGCGGCCCCGTCCCCTCGAATGTATACAGTACCTACAGCGTTCTAATTATATCAATCCATAGCCACTTACATAGTATGGCTATAGCACCTTTCTTCGATATATTTTGTGATCTGATTCCAATAAATGATGCTAGTGGAATTAATCCTGCTATCTCCAAGGCATGCTAAAGCATCACATAGAAGAAATTTTGGTTTAATACACAAAAACTCCTTCGAGAAAAAATCCTTCTCTTTGATGGGAAACCTGTAAGCCTCACCACTTATTAATTATAAGACTATTGAAGGAACAACGTAACAGAGTTTTGGCTTAATTTTGACGCCACCTTTGTCGAAGGGTTTATTAAGGGTTTGAAGCGTCGGTAGCCTATTGGCTAGGGCGTCGGACTTGCGATCATATGGTTGCCGGTTCGAACCCCACCCATTGCACTACCGACGTGAACCCACTCGTAACACAAGCATTTAGCTTAGCACGAGGGGTTAACAAGAATACTAGTAATGTGTGACCCACATTGCTAGTAAGCTTTATATAAAAAAAAAAAAATGATGGCAACACCAGCCAATGTGTCAACAATACTCTGCGGTGTTTTATTTAAATTTAATTAGTTTTCTTCGTGTTTGTTGTGAAATAACACCATATTTTCATTTGGTTGGTAACGTAAAAGCAATACTAATGTTATGACAGTGAGCAAATACGTCTTTAACAAATTAAAACAGTGTTCGTGTAATACAGTGAAACTCTGTGAATACTTTGAACTAAGGACAAAAACGGGTAAATACCATATAATTAATAGAGAACGGTAAAAGAAATACTATACGCAGTGACATTTAATAGGTGAAAGCTATAAAAAGTTTTAAAATGAAATAATAAAGTCAGTTATAAATTCGAACAGTGCAAAATTTTCAATGTAAACATCAACCAGCTGATTCACGGATCAAATACTGTCCAATCACAAGTCGAGATTGAAACGTTGACATCAAGACATTCGTTCAGGAATTGTCCGTATGAACTTTTTTTGATACTTTTTTTGTTTGGACACCGGTCTTTTGGAAAGCGTTTCTTTACACTCAGAAAAATTACATTATATATACTTGTGATTGCAATATACAGTAGAAATACTAACTAAACATGGATTTTGAAAATATTACTCACCGTAAACTATGCAAAACCAGTTCATTAAATGACATAAGCAATATTCACCAAGAATCAAGTATGTTTGATACGACAATGATGAGTTTACCGGACAGCTATCACAATAATACCCAAACATTGCAAGACTTAAATGAAAAAATTAAGATATTAACCAATGATCTTCTAAGCGCTAACAATGAGATTGAAAACCTAAACTCAGAAAATTATCGTCTAAAAGCAGACCTTCACAATTCTTTAAAAATTATAGACCAATATAAAAAGGTTAACACTACATTGGATAGAAAGAGTATGACACCTAAATTTAGGAAAAAAAATATTCAGAAAGAGCCCTTAAAAAGCCCCACAGTTTTTGCAGTATCCGATATTATATCCAATCAAAACTTAAATCATTCTTTAAGTCCTGAACCACTTGGATCTGCACAGAATATGATAGAGGATCACCGCGCAAAAATGCCACCTGCGTCCGATACGCCCCTGGGCTTGCCTGTTCTATCTCAAGGCAAAAATTATTCATTACCGAGAGGCGATCTACATACCTCTAAGGCACATTGCGAGACCTCAAAAATATGTTCAAATGAAGACCAGATACAAGATTCTGATAACAAGACTAATACATCTGAGAGAAGAAAAGTTATTATCTTGGCAGACAACCAAGGTTATAAAATAAGAGAAACTCTGCAAAACCTGACTGGAGAGGAATTTATGATATCGTGCTACTCGAAATATGGAGCTCCCTTAAAAGAGGTATTAGCAGCAGCAAAGGCCGAAATAAAAAAATTGAATAGTAATGATTTTATAATTATACTTGGAGGAATTAATGATAAAAACCCTAATGAGCTGCTGTATTCCCTTAAAAATTTTTTAACTGATATATGTCAACCTAATATAATAGTATCAGAAATACCATATAATAAATGCCTTAATGAGAAAAAATTAAATTATGAAATTAAATTCGCATGTACTAAATTTAAAAATGTTAATTTTATAGATATGAAATATTCTGTAATGATACCTAAACGCATATATTTTCCTCTCTACACAGCTCAGTCACTCTTAAAAGAAATTCTTCGTTTAGATTACAGACTTAAGTATGATATATATTGTAATAAGTTAAATAATAAATCGAATAATACACATACATTAATTGATAGGGGTACCCAGATCGATATGGTAACCGGTTTTTGTGATAGCAGTACCCAAACTGACATGGTAATTGAAACACCACAATCATCTAGTGATTTTTTTCGTGTACAACAAAATTAGAATACTACACCAAAATATTAACGGCCTGATAAACAAAGCGGATTTATTACATGCATCATTAAAATCCTTGAAAAGTGTACAAGATATACTATGCGTAACTGAGCACAACATGTCTAGTAGTGACTTATTTTCTTTAAACATTCCAAATTACTCTGTGGGCTCGGTGTTTAATCGCAGGAACCGTCGAGGTGGATCTTGTATTCTCGTTCAAAACTCACAACAATTTGTTCCTATTAACGATATGAAAAAATACTCAATTGAGGGTATTATTGAATGCTCGGGTATACATTTGTCTGACCATAAACTATATATATTCTGTATTTATAGACCACCTAAAGTCAGTGCTGAAGACATTAATAAGTTCTTCATAGCACTTGAATCTCTGTTGAATCGGTTCTGTTTTAGTAAAAATAAAGTAATACTCTGCGGAGATTTCAACATTAACACATTAAAAAAAAGTAGAGAGTCTACTGAGCTAATTCAAATAATGTCTTCATATAACCTGAAATTAGGAATTAAAGAACCAACAAGAATGGCTAGTGGAACATGCATAGATAATTTCATGTTTAACATACGCGGTTGCGAAGCAAGTGTCCTGGAACTCGCATTATCTGACCACACCGCGCAGATACTCACTTGTCCAGTAAACCCCAGTTACTCTCTAAATTATTGGTTCATTCAAAAACGAGATTATAGCAAAGAAAATATGGAAAAATTTTATGAATGTATAAATGCCCTAAGTTTCAATAGTGTGTTTAATAGAAATGACCCAAATATAGCTTTTGATGATTTTTATGAGCTTTTCGGTCTATTTTATAACTTATGTTTCCCTAAAAAGTATATTAAGATTAATGCAAAAGCAAATTCAAAATGGATAAGTAAGGGTATAAGACTATGCTGCAAGCGCAAACGTCACCTGTTATGGAAGTTACGGAAAAATCGAACAGAAAATAATAAAAAAACTTTTAAAGAACTTTCATCGAGGTTAAATCGTATTATTAAACTGACACAAAAAACCAAGAATGATAACTTCATAACTAGTGCTATCAATAAAACTAAAGCTACGTGGACTGTAATTAACAAACATAAAATGAATGCACCAAAACAAGAAATACGACAAATTATTATTAATGGAACTACAGTTAAAGACCCCCTCGAGATAGCCAATGAATTTAATGATTATTTTATTAACCAAATCTCAAAATTAGTCTCCCAAAAAACACCAAATTATATTCCAAGTAAACCTAATTCAATATTTATGAAACCCACTACACCAAATGATATTCAAAGAATAATTTTAAATCTGAAACCTACGAACAGTACAGGTTATGATGACATTGCGACTAATGTTCTAAAATATGTATCAACTAAATTATCACATATACTTAGTCATATAATTAACCTTTGTATATTACATGGTGTGTTCCCCGAAAAATTAAAACTCACTGTGATTAAGCCTATATTTAAGAAAGACGACAAAAATGATATGAGTTGTTACAGACCTATTGCGCTAGTACCTATTCTGTCCAAAGTTTTTGAAAAAGTCATTCATGAAAGCATATACATATAATTACTTTGAAGCAAATAACTTATTTGCAAAAGAACAAATAGGTTTCAGGAAGGGTAAAAGGATAAATATGGCAATTTTCTCATTTTTACAAAGTGTTATGGTAGAGATTGATAAAAAAAACTATGCATGCGCCCTTTATATGGATCTTACAAAAGCTTTTGATTACGTTGATCATAATATATTATTAAATAAGTTATATGCCTATGGAATTAGGGGAAACGTTTATGCTCTCATAAAAAGTTATCTTAGCAACAGAAGTCAGTCAACACACATTAGAAGATTAAATTATTCAACTAAAAAAAATACTACTTACGAATCAGATTACAAAAATAATAGTTTTGGGGTTCCACAGGGTAGTGTATTGGGGCCGTTATTATTCATTATATATATAAATGACCTACCCGGAGTAACATTAAATAAAACTGTTTTATTTGCAGACGATAGTACTTGTATATTTACTGGAAGAGACAAAGGACAAATGCAAATCGAGATAAATAAAACCTTAGAAAATATTGTTAAATGGCTAACCTTAAATAATTTAAAAATAAATTTAAGCAAAACAAAATTAATGACGTTTCGGACTAGAGGTGATGCATTAAAAGAAATGGATATACAATACATAGACACAAAAATTGAACAAGTAAATGTAACAAGGTTCCTGGGAGTAAACATTGATTCTCAGTTAAATTGGAAACCACACGTGGAAATGTTGTGTAAAAAACTGAACCAATATTCGTATGCTATTTACGTGTTATCAAAAACTGTTAGTAACACCACAGTTCTAACAGCATATCATGGTTATGTTACCCCTCTACTAATGTATGGTGTCATGTTCTGGGGCAACTCTCCAGACAAAGAAATAGTGTTTAGAGCGCAAAAGAGATGCGTAAGAGCGATGTTTAAGATGAAACAGACTGAAAGCTGTAGACCCATATTCCCTAAAATTAAGGTGTTAACTTTACCCTGTCTATATATATTGGACATGATTATGTTTGTCAGAAATAATAATAACTTATTTGTTAAATTAAAAAGTAAGAGGCACCAATTTAAAATAAGCTTTATTGCCAATAGAACTGGACTTCTGAATAATAGTGTATTTTGCATGATTCCTAGAGTGTATAATCATTTGCCCAGTTCATTACTCGAAATTTCGAATAATAATGTTTTTAAAAATAAACTAAAGCAAATACTTTTAGTTAAATCATATTACTCGGTAAAGGAATTCCTTGATGATAAATTTTGAACATTGTTGACATACATAACGACATAATTATATTCATTTGTCCATTTCTATAAATTTTATTGTAATAATGTAATGTAAACTTGACATTCTCTCACATTTTTATTAAAACTTATTTACTTGATCCTCAGATTATTAATCTGAGACTTGATCCTATTTAAAGTTCATTCTTTTGTAATTAATTATTATGCTTGAAAATTTGCATGGCGTGAGCCTGAGTATGGCGACATAATATATTCTTAATTGTAACACCTGTATACCTACCCATATTCTGCAAATAAAGAATTTGATTTGATTTGATTTGATTTGATTGATTTGAAAAAATGATGATGATTTTCTATAAACTCACACTCCAAACATATTGGTATGGTTCTTTCTTCAAAAGGCCTGTTCAGATTTTGCCCTACATTGAACTCGCATATAATATAACTATTGTCTGGACTTTAAAAGAGACCATGATTCTCTGAGTTTGTTTCGACGTTTCTTCTCAGAGGTCGTCAGATAGGAAACGTCGACGCCATCTAGTTAAAAAAAAATATGTAAAAAAACGACTTGTAAAAGTGTCTTAAAAGATCTATTTACAGAAATAAAATATCATTTCATATCATTTCATTTCATTTCATTATTAAAAGTATTTTCAATCAATCAAAAGTTATAGCTATGTTTCGGAAACATAAAAACCGTTTCAACTTACGTTTGATGTTGAAAAGTGCGGTTTGCTCTATTTAAGCAATAAATATTAAGCTAATTTGTATGATGATTTTAACTTCACGCCTTTAGACAAGAGTACTCCCGTGTTGGAATATAAGTATAAATAAGTACAATTGTAAAACAAACGGTACTCATGAGGGCGCATAGCTCGTAAAATGCGGGCTAAGAGTCTCACTACACGATGACAGTCATTGTGATTTTCTGTGCCTTAAATAGCTTGTTCAGATGAGAATATTACCAACAGGAGACTTCAATATTTTTTCCCCTATACTTATTTATTAGTATTAACACCATTACAAACATCGCATTGGGTTGGTTTGCTTAACCTATTTGAGTATTATAAACTTAGACATAGACATTAAACTTAGTACAGCGCCAGGTGACCCATCAAATAGCCCTCAGTCTTACTAGCAATAATACTAAGAAGAAAGCAACTACACAATTAAGAAGCGGCGGTAGCCTAATGGCTAGGGCGTCGGACTTGTGATCATGTGATTACCGGTTCGAACCCTCTCATTGCACTACCGACGTGGACCCACTCGTAACACAAGCATTTAGCTTAGTACGAGGGGTTAATAAGAATACTAGTAATGTGCAACCCACATTGCTGGTAAGATTTTACAAAAATACTCAGGAGACTGTTGTTGCTGTCTCTCACAAGACGTAGCAACGTTTATGCTATAAATCTTTTGCTCCTTCAAAGCTTCACACACACATCAATACACTGTACAACCGTGTATTAGGCGAATTACATGGTCGTCAACATAAGCTTCAACATCTATGTAGGCGGTAAAGCCGGTTTTATCTTTAACAGATACCTCGGTATGTGCGTAGCCAATTCCACCTTTCAAAGCTGCTTGAAATTCAGCCCAACACACAAGTGAAAACAAAGTACTTTCTTCAGCCGATACCGGCCTTTCTGGTCTCACGTGGCCTTATTCGAAAGCTGGTAACAATGACGCGATTTGACGTGCTCGATACAGATAAACGGGTTCTGGACAGATATATACACGTATAGAAACTAATGATAGTTTTTTTTGTTAGAAATTCCCTACAGAACGATGCAAGATCGCAAGAGAGGTTTTGAAGAAACAATTTGAGTTATAAGTGAGCTATTTAAATTTCTTAAGATAGAAAATACTTGGTTACAAAATAATTATATCAATCTCCATCTTCGTATAGAATTTGTTATTAGATGTAGAAAAAAAGAAAGACAGAAGAAAGAAACAATTTTCAGCTGCAGTAAAGACAAGTACTCGCAGCTACAGATCGCTATACAGTTCCAGTTTAAACTGATCTAGCATTTTATAGCCTTTCTTTGCAATAAGAAGCCAGCATAAACTAAATTTGTATAGCTCGACATGTAGTCGTGCGAACATTGATGCGGAGAATAAGCTATTTAGATCAAAAATATAATAATAGTATTTAATACTATGACTATGTCTGTGCCGAAAAGGATCTGATTCAACATATTATGCCAGACAGATTTCCTGGTGCTGGTTTACAACCAGATCCCAATAATGAACACTCATGCTCTCTTCTGTGATCAGGATTTGGTAGCAGTTTGTTTTTAGATTTACTAGGTATAACTTCAGCTAAGTATAACATTTACAATTGCTACATACGAATAGATTCTTCATCTTATTTCGTTCGTATTAAAGACATCTGATTGAACAGAATGTGGCCATTATTCGAGAGCTGTTTAATAACAACGAGGTACTGTCCACACTCAAAAGATCTCTAAACGAGGCTTTGAACAATCACTAGAAGCTTTTAATGGCTTTCTTTCTTTCACGCACTTCTGACTCTTTGAAGTTATAGAAAGATGACTGTCAGAGTCATCTTCGAAGATATGAGAATTAATTATCACGCGCCGAAACGATGCAGATGAAGGAAAAGATTGTAGAGCAGAAGTAAAACAGGAAACCTACATGCACCTCAGATATTTCCATGACGGCGTGTACAGTCTGCCAATCCTAACCGACTATAGCCTAATACGAAGTCTCTACAGAGACTTCTGCCCAGCAGTGGGACAGAACAATATAATAGGATTTTGATGATATTAATAAAAAGAATATAAATATAATATCCTAAAACCATCGAGACTATAGCTATATAAACGACCAAGGTGTACCTACACTCTACAACGACCTGCCAGTTGACCACGTGACCTCCATCCGAGAGCTGTTTGCTACAACAAAGAGACACTGTCCGCACACAAAACATCGCTAAACTAGTTCTAAAATATCGTAGACTATAAATAGTGAATTTAATCTAGATCCTTGGAACTCTTTACACGATTCTAGACCAAGAAAATGTTAGGAATAAATATTATGATTACAGACTGATCCAATACAATAATTTTTAACATATCTACTAATTGATTTTGTCTATTGCAGTCAATGTAAGCAATACGGTACATGAAAATTTGCGTTCCATCAGAATCCTTAAATCACCGGCAATCTGGCCGGTCATTCAAGTTGAATATATGCTTCTGTCATGGTTGTGGCGATTATCACGAATCCCATGGTTAGGACTATGGTGCCATTCATAAAATACGTTCGCATACAAGGGAGGGGTCTTGCTGAGTGTGACAAGATGTGACAAGGAGGGACGGAGATCTACGGCAACGTGACGTTCGCTCTTCATTAAAACATTTTAAATTAATATTTTTTCAATAGGTAAATACTTTTTAATTCAGAATGGCTAGATGGCGATGAAGTAGACGGTAGTTTTAAAGATAAAGGAGAAGAATATTTATTGCAATACCAATTATAGATATTTCGGCGTATTTACAGAATCCTTGGACTGGAGATTATTTATTTGTTTGTTATGAAAGATTTTTTATGTCGTGTTTATTATATTTTTTTCATGTCGTGGTAGGGCCACGCTGTTCGCAGCATGAATGGGCCGGCTTGCCCGGGGAAGTTCCACACTCTCGCAGAAGACCGACGTCCGAGTAGTAGCGTTTAGTTACTGCGCTTCGTTCGGTGAGCGAGAGGGCCGGAGGCCCAATTCCTCCCCCAATCCCCTTCCTTCTCCTTTTCTCCTCCCCCTCCCTTTCCCTAAATAGGCTCGGCAACGCATCTGCAACTCCTTTGGTTTTGCAGATGTCCATGGGCGGCGATGACTACTTACCGTAAGGTAGCTCGCCTGCTCGTTTGCCGAGTTATACCATAAAAAAAAAAAAAAAAAATTCAAATTTTATTATAAAAACTAAATAAATATTTTTAATTCTCATCCATTGTAATTTATTATATTCAGGGCGGGGGGGTCTTAGTTGTGTGATGAAATATTTACAAGGGGTCATAGAAATTGTGACACAGCGTGACAATAGGGGGGTAGGGGTTAAAAGTTGATTGTAGCGTGACGTATTTTATGAACGGCCCGAGCGAACAGGTAAAGGGAAGGCAAGTGAAATACCTTGCCACCTCACAAAGGGGCAAAAAAGTTATTTATGTGCATAAATAGGAAACAGTGTCCTGTTATGGCTCTTGTCACAAAGCGCAGTTGTACCTGCTTAGCACAATAAAGTTCGTAATAAAACTTTGGGGATTTACCCCGAAGTGAGAATGAAGAGAATAATGACACCAAATTAACAAAAAGACTGACAATTATTTGAAACTTATTGAATGCTGCTTTAGACACAAAAAAGCAGTAAACATGCAGTCCAGACGATTCAAACCCAGTTTGTCCAACAACTTAAATAACTAACAATTCCTAAAGTAGGTAATTGAAACAATTACCATAGTTAATGATTTCCTGTGAGACCCTTAAGGGCTTCATAATTAACAGAAACTTATTGTTAGTAGCAGTTAATTAGCTTCGTGCTTAATAAAATATTTGTATGAAACGGGTTTTAAAAGTCGTAACGTAAACAGACTTATGACGGGCCTAATGATAGTTAAAAAAGAAAAGGTTCTTAATTCCGCCCACAAGACAAAGGTAGAAGGGATTCATAAAATAATTTATTTCTTAGAACAATAAATCGGTCTACGTAATCAGCCGCATCTTAGAAACTGTTGATCTGCGCAACCAAAAGTATATGGGACCAACTAGGAAGAGTATGTATGTAAGAATATGTTTGTACACGTATCACGCAAAAACGACTGCACGAAATTGGATGAGATTCACTGATTTGGCGCCCAAAGCCGTTTTGCCTTAAGTACACATCCCTTCCTTTCTATAACCTCTTTGACGTGAACGGTTCGAACATAGAACCAGTTCTAAGCCAGCGTGCTAATTATGCAGGTATCTGCTCGTTCTCGTTACTCGGCCACTTCAATATCATTTACACCATAGTCCCTGTCGGTCCCCACAATACCGTTATGTTTATATCACAATCTTTGTATGGATTGACAAATCTGATTGTCTGTTTTATAAGCTAATAATAGTCTGCCTCATTAGTCTAGTCGTCCTGAGCGCGATTGCTACACTAGAGGTCCTGGGTTTGATCGCCAGGTCGAGCAAAGTGTTATTGGGTTTTTCTATGAAAATCCCATTAACAGCTCGGAGTCTGGATTTGTGCCCGGTTAGTGGCAATAGGCTCGCCTCCTATTACATGGGACCTAAACATACCGGCGAAATGTGGGTGTACTCACATTAGTACACCTCTGCCTAACCCTTCGGGGAATACAGTCGTGATGGTATGTTTATGTGCCTCATAGCGTGAGAAAAGGTTACTAGGTACTATTGTTAGTCAAGTCTACATCCTAACTTTACCAAAGATCTCTGATAACATAGTTTCATATAACACACCTTAGTACGCAAACAGTTCGAAAACCTCTAAGTTAGCAGAAAATCAAAAGTATCATTACAATAACCGGTTTTCAAATGTCTTACCTGACGCTAAAATATTCAAGATGTCCGCCAAACGTCATGAGTCAGACTAAGTTAAAACGTGTTATTTTGCGGTTTTTTGTTTTGAAATCAATTTTTATTTTATACCGGGTTCCGGTTAGTCAAAATAGCTAAATATATTTGAACGGTAAGGCAACATCGTTCCACATTGAACTGACTGTAAAGGAAGTCGTGTTGGTTGAAAGATATAGTAATGTCTTCAATAGACGTTGCTGACATCACCTGAAGACGTGAAATGTGGAAGAGAAATTCGACATCACAGACAGTGGTCTCGGTAGCTTAGTTGGCAAAGAGTGTGGTGTACTTAATCAGGGAGACGCAGGTTAAACCCTGCCCGAGGCCGAATTTTTCTTTCACTAGAAAAATCATATCTCTGTATAGGAGTTCATTAAATATGAATTCACCGAATTAGTTAGTGGGTTGGCCATGTCTGTAGAAGAATCGAATTAGAAAATCACTGGGATAGACGTGTCCTCATATGGAGACGGCGACTCGGCAAACGTAGCGTACGCTCTCCGGCAAGATAGAGTGATCATTTAAGAAAAGTTACTGGCAGAAGCTCGTTGCGAAAAGCGAAGGACGGGATGAAATGGCTCACACTAGGGGAAGCCTACATCCAGCAGTGAGCAGGCTACACGTAATCCTTCGCCTCTATCAATCAAACCCAGTACCTCTAGCGAAGCAGTCGCGCTAGGGACCACTAGACTAACGAGGCAGTCATTACCTACACAACTACATTCAAATAATGCAGTTGAAATATAATTTCCTATAGGCCGACCGTTTAACTCGCGTATCGCCTGCGCGGTAAGAAGGGAGCGGGGGCGGGTAACGCTACACACGGAGTCAATAATCCAAAGATTTATCTCGAGATAGACATTGTTGGTAAATAATAAAATAATAAGTATCTTTTTTAAGTATTTATTTTTAAGTTTTACAAATATTTTATAATAGCTAGCGATACGTGAGTTAAACGGTCGGCCTATAGTATTATTTATTTCTAAGCTCAACTATAATACAACTATAATATTGCCTATAGCTAATTACCAAGTAAGTAAATAGCTTGCGAACAGGTAGCGTTTACGTAAAACCTATAGTTACCTAATAGATCTCACGTCGATCATAGATGTCAACGCCTTTCAATAATTTCACTTGTATGCAGTTTGAATACAAGATTTCAAACAGCAACATTTGGCCATTTTGATGCAATGGCAACTGAATTCCATTTCCAAATAAGATGGATTTTGCAAAAATATGCAATCTTAGGCTTTAATTCAAGGCTTTGTTGAAAGCTAGAATTATTTATGGTTTGTTTGTTTTGACTGCCTCATTAGTCTAGTGGTCATAAGCGTGACTCCTAGGCTAGAGGTCTTGGGTTCGATCCTCAGGTCGAGCAAAGTGTTACTGCATTTTTTATGAAATTCTCAGTAGCAGCTCTTAGTCTGGATTTGTGCCCGGTTAATGGCAAAAGGCTCGCCCCCTATTATATGGGACCTTAACAAACCGGCGAAGTGTGGGTATACATCAGTACAACTTTGACTAACCCTTCGAGGAATACAGATGTGATGGTATGTATGTAAAACAAAAAAATATTCAAATCGGTCTAGCTGTTTTTTAGTTTTAGCGAGACTAACGAACAGTAATTGATTTTTATATGAATACATGTAATTATGTAGATTGAACTCGTTGAATAGCTGTTCTTGTCAAGGTCAACCAGATTCTCAGCACGATCGAAGAATACTAATATGTTAAACTGATGTATTTGTAAATTAAGTTGATTAATATGTGCATTTTATATTTACATTGTGCAGTTTCGAGTTTTTAAAGTGCCTCTTACTTTCCTATCTCATTAGTCTAGTGGTCCTAAGCGCGACTACTTCGGTAGAAGTCTTAAGTTCGATTCCTATATTCGTAATTGGGTTTTCCTATGAAATTCTCAGTAGCAGCTCGGAGTTTGGATATGTGCCCGGTGAATGGTAATAGGCTCGCCGCATATTACATGGGCTCTAAACCTACCGGCAAACTGTGGGTGTTCATTAAAGCAAGAATGAAATAATAATTTATCGGTTATTGGAGAAAGAATTGAAATTTAATCATGGAGATTAAATTTCAATTCTTTCTCCAATTTGTTTCTTCTATAATGACGGTAAAATGTCGTCTTTCTTCATGGGAAATGTTGTAATGACCACTTCACAAGCATTGGACAACATAATAAAAGTATGCAATTCTGATTTATATAATATTCAGTATCCGTTTATGATTAACTGATTAAGTAACGCAATTAGTTTCCACATTAACAATGGCTATTTAGTTGTTATTAACAATAATCGGTATTGCGGTTCAATTGTTTTTGTTAATGTACTTAATTATTATTAGGAAAGCAGCTGTTTCTTGTTTTTGTTTTAATAATTAAGTGTGCAAAAGGTTCCGTCACACTTTTTTATACTATTTAAAATGTAAGCCATCAAATTTAAAAATGTCACGGAATAGCCTAGTCGACTAATATTTTTTATTTTCCCATAAAAAGGTTGAACATAAATAGAACCAAACGACAAAAACAACATTAAAATAGGTGCAAAAATAAAGAAGTTATTACTATTTTCATTATATGCTAGAAAGAGAGCGCACTGTAGCACGCTGTGACGTCCTACCATGCGTTCGCCATACAAATTCTATACTGACACACGTTTTTTGGGAACGGGACCAAGCATCCCCTTGCAATCCCTCTCCCCCTCTGCCCAAAAAACACTTGAAGAGCTTGAAGAGCTTATATCTTGGAACTTTATGTGTCTATTTCAGTATTTTTTTCTGTATACGAATTTTATTTTCAATAGAATTTTATTAAATCAAACCCCAGTCGACTACCTTCTTAAAAGGTGATAAATAGCTCTTGGGCGTGATAACAGAGATGACCAGCAATTTACTGCTATAAATTAGCCAATAATATATTATTTATGTGCAGTATAGCTGCTAGCCTGATAACTAATGTCAATGTCCCCTTATTATTGGAACAATAATAATAAATAAATAATATGATGCAATAGTATAGGAGCGGTGGTGGCCAATAGTAATGACTCCGACTTATGAATTTAAGGTTCGGACCCACACAGGCGCTTTACTTTATAATTACACTAGCTTTCCGCCCACGGCTTCGCCCGCGTGGTTTATTGGCTTTTCTATACTAAAATATGTATGTATTACACATATAAACCTTCCTCTTGAATCACTCTATCTATTAAAAAAAACCGCATCAAAATCCGTTGCGTAGTTTCAAAGATTTAAGCATACAAAGGGACATAGGGACAGAGAAAGCGACTTTGTTTTATACTATGTAGTGATACTTCCACAATGCTGAAGGAAACTGG
This sequence comes from Subacronicta megacephala, assembly GCA_958496365.1. Classification (NCBI taxonomy): domain Eukaryota; kingdom Metazoa; phylum Arthropoda; class Insecta; order Lepidoptera; family Noctuidae; genus Subacronicta; species Subacronicta megacephala. The sequence goes on along the minus strand of OY292523.1, from coordinate 14,144,816 downwards.
CACGTCCTATGCTTGTTTTTATAAAATACTTTGTATATAAAATAAAATAAATAAATAATAGAACCAAAAATGCGAAGACATGTGACGTCTACCAACCCGTACTGGGCCCGTGTGACGAATTACGGCCCACTCCATCGGACTGCCTTAGGCCTGTATCCCAGCAGTAGGATATTATAGGCCGATTATGCTTATACTTATGCTTATGCGATACTATAACAATTTAAATTAAAACAAACAAAAGACATTCAAATTCTAAATTTGATTTGTATAAATTATAAATGTATTCTTTAATAACCGGATTAACGACGAATCGCTGACGCATAACATTAAAATATTATATCAAATTGAATAAATGTTTAGCATTTAATTTTAAATGACTCAAGCGCTGTTTGAAGGCTTAAGCTTAAATTTTTTACTTTTTTTATTCGTAATATGAAATTTAAATCTTATGACGCATGACCCCCAAAGTTGACGTCATTTCTTGTAAGCATTTTTATTGAGTTGCATAGTTTCATATTTATTTACAGTCATCATGCTTATATACGATTATATATAAGTTAATCAGAATTTAAAAAAAGATAACAATAAATTGATTATTAAGTTGATTATGCTAATATTGTATAAATGCAACTACCCCATCAGTCTAGTGATCTCAAGCGCGACTGCTACGCTAGAGATCCTGGGTTCGGTTCCCGGGTTGAGAGAGTTGATATTAGGTTTTTCTATGAAATTCTCAGTCCATATCCAGCCATAGGTTCCCCCTCTATGACATGGAACCTAAACATACCGGCGAACTGTGGGTGTATACATACATACATCTCTGCCTAATCTTACGGGGAATGAAGAGTAATGACATGTTTAAGAAAAACTAGTTTTTCAGTTGGTACTCCAACGTTTTCTGCAACCTCCCTAAGTAGCAAACGATCTATGCATTTACTGCTCTCCAAAAAAGGCAGTGGGCTTACGGATGAGCTGAGTTTTCCAGAATGCTTCTAATACGATAAGCATCAATCATCATTTTTTGTTGTGGTAGGGCCACGCTGTTCGCAGCATGAATGGGCTGGCTTGACCGGGGAAGTACCACACTCTCGCAGAAGACCGACGTCCGAGTAGTAGCGTTTCGTTACTGCGCTTCGTTCGGTGAGCGAGAGGGCCGGAGGCCCAATTCCTCCCCCAATCCTCTTCCTTCTCCTTTTTTCCTTCCCCCCCCTTTCCCTAAATAGGCTCGGCAACGCATCTGCAACTCCTTTGGTTTTGCAGATGTCCATGGGCGGCGATGACTACTTACCATCAGGTAGCTCGCCTGCTCGTTTGCCGAGTTATCCCATAAAAAAAAAAAAAAATCAAGCATAAGACTTCACGTCTTAACCTGTGTTAAGCTAAAGCTTCTTAAACTTACTCCACAGAATTAGAGTAGTAAGACTAGTCGCCACCACGATGACTTAACAGCAGCTGAAAGATTTCACACTTCACCAAGCTTACTGACACCTGACATCTCATTACCTTAACAAACACAATGTTACATTTCCATTCAAAAACTATGAGTAATACATTTCAACACGGTCAAGTCTTAAACACTCCAACGTCTATTGATAACAGGCATTGTGTTAAACACTTTCTTTTCTTCCTTTGCCCATTATGAAACAATCGACTCCGTGACGTCCAAAAACGAAGTGTACGAAGCTATTGCGCAAGTTTGGAGAAGTGCTACCGAAGTGCAAATAATCGACACAAAATAGCACATTACAAAATAGAATAGAAAGTGGGGAAAATGGTGTTTAAAATAAGATACTGATTAAATAGACCGTTAGGAATAGAAAAAGAGAAAAATGTTGACATGAAGTACAACAACTAAAAACACGATGGCGCTTAAATAAAAAAATGTCAACGTAATAGTACGTGAAGTAGGTATAATTTGCACTGTTGAATGCTCTTAGAATGACTCTCAAGTTATTTTAGTGAAGCAAAAAATCCACTGCGGGCAGGATTCAAACCTGCGTCTTCTTGCGCCTTAAGAAGGCGCAAGAAGAACGAACATGCGAAAGCCAAATTTTTTCTTCACTAAAATAACTATAAAATCTTACCATAAAAAATGCATAAAGATTACAAAAAGAACATCATGATCAAGCCATTTCATATTCAACTGCTGACCACAGGTCTCCTCTCGGATAGAAAGAGTTTAGGCTGTCCACGACGCTATCCTACTGCAGGTTGGGAGACTTCACACGCCCGCCGTCAAGAGAATCCTTCGGGCATGCAAGTTTCCTCACGATATTTTCCTAACAAAAAATGTAAGGATTTACCGTAGAATGACATGAATTTTAGATTTTGATACTAAAAAGAATATATTATTTCACCTATGTTAGTACGAGCCGACATCCTCTTGACCGCCATTTGAATATCGTTTTAAATCAGATGAAGCAAATGGATTAGGTACATTGGCATCGGAATTTTGTTTGATATGCTTTCGAAACTAATTGAATTGTATGTTTTTATAGTAGGTATGTGTACCATCAATCTCTAACTAAACTGTTTTTTTTTTATATAAAAGTGGAATGCCTCTCTCATAACGCCTCAGAAACGAGACTACAAACTTAAAATTTGGCATTGCGGTATTTTAACAGGAAGTAAAATAATAATGATACTTACTTGCTTGACATAGTATTTTAGTATATATATACGAGTACTAGTTACATAAAGGTACATCGAGAATAATAGTCATATTCTATTACCAAAAGATTATGTTTGGAAAAATCCTATCCATTTTAGAGTTTTTTTGTTCTCTTTATTAAATTTTAATCGAGGGTTTAATCATACGTGATTATGCCACCCCCAGTGTTTACAAAAAATAAATGAACTTACACTCTACGTTTCAAACCTAAGTTAACAATTTTATATAGCGTTTTAGCTTCATCTGATAAAGGAATAGCTAAGATATTGTTAAACAACCCGATGTCGTGTACATTTAAATTGTTTTCGTAAATATAATTTATTCTTTCAGGCTCATTACGGACACATTCCGACAGAATGTGATGGACGTCCTCTAATATATCACATTCTGAGCAGTATGGTGAATTAGTTTTCCTCATTAGGAATCCAAAACTGTTTAGCGGAATGTGTCCATTTTAGAGTTATAACCATTTGTGTTATCACTATGATTTCGCATAAAACCAGATTAAACTTGTAAACTGGTATAAGATTTTAGATTGAACATATTATATATAACATGTTTATTTTGTCATTTATTAAAAAAGAAACATAAAAATAATACATATATAATATACTATACATAATTATATACGTACGTATGGGTGTCCCGTTTCGGACAATCTTTATAGTTCTAGTTCTTTAGTCTAGATAGTTGTTGTAAGAAGACTATTTAGCCTTAGATTCCAGTTTCGATCACTAGCTGTCTCTTTCATTTATTGTCCAAGAATTGTCGCTCGATTTAGATCCATTTCCATACTCAACAGCTACATAAGACCGTAAGGCGGTAGCAATTTTTGCGACAATTTCGCAATCAACATTAAGTCGTGATCGATCGGACGGTGTATGTCAAGCTTTATGCGTACATTTATCACTAACTGTCATCAGGCATCGTGAGGCAAAGAAAACGTGAGGAAATCCACTCATTGTCATGCAAAATAAAGTCTTGCATAGCGTTGTAATGTCTTGAGAATTTAAGTCACCTTTGTAAGAGTGTAATTTCTTATAGTGTGGGCTAACAGGTATATGTTTTTACTTTGTCCCTGGCCTTTTGTTTTGATAGTACGGAAAATCCTCCTTTGACTTCCCGTTTACCTTCTCTTATAATCATGGCCATGGGATTCGTGATATTGGTCACAACCATGACAAGAAGCGGTCCAGCTTTCGCTGTACCCCTTCAAACGGCAAGGCCTCGGCTTAGCTTGAAGGCGCGCGTGTTGCAAGAAAATACATTATCGTCATCAACATCCTCTTTACATTGTCCCACTGCTAGGCCCGGGTCTCCTCTCAGAGTGAGAGGGATTAGGCAATACTACATCACTAGTCTAATGCGGATTGGCAGACTTCTCGGCTTTAAGGACCGAAGATTTGATGACCGCGGCTTATGTAATTGCGCAGCTTAATGTTTCAGATCGAAGAGTCAACTTACTTATTACTTAGTTATGACTCCCCCCCCCCTGTCTCCAGTTCTACTAGTCAACCAGCTAATTGTTTAATTTAAAACAAATAATGTTTTAATTAAAGTCACACGATGTTTACATTGGGGTCACCTGCTTCCCACCATTGTATACGGAACGGGTTGGATGTTGATCGATAATATCATATGGTTATTGTATGTTTGGCTTCGTTTCCATAATATTGTATGACCACCTTTTCAGCCTCTTCAAATTCCAAATGTGCTTCTGACACATTTATACTTTACAATGATATGAATTTTCTAGCGAAAGAAAAATACGATCTCAAGTGTGTCTAACCTGCGTCCCTCCGGTTAAGTACACCGGACGCTTTAGCCACTAAGGTACCGAGACCACTGCCTATGGTATTGAATTTCTCTTCCACATTCTACCTAACTTGACCTTAAGACGTAGCATGTGGAAGACTTGAAAATTCGTACAGGTCAGTCAGTCATCAAGCACCGTGGTTTCTGTTTCTGGTTTTTATTTTGTAGGTAAAAGACAATCCTCTTTCAGTTGTGCGACTGTAACAGTCTATAGAGTTGTATAGACTTATTCAGAAAACCCTATCTCGAGTAAGCAAATCTACTGACGGATTTAAATCGGCCGCTAGGTACTAAATAGTGTGCATTTCCTAATCGATCTGGAATGGACCCTATGCTTTAACATCATCAACCCATTAACTGGAACTCTAGGCAAGGAGCAAAGCTCTCTCCCATTAGGTAAATGAGACAAGGTTATTTTTGCATATAGGAATCCTTATGGACTACCACCGCCTCGGGTTGGAGACGGGGCGTGTGGGACTCCACTCAGAGCGGGTTACCTACCGACTAAAACCACATGGGTGATTTGCTTCTCCACTATTTTCTTACGGGAGCAAGGTTTCATTGTTCCGCGACCCATTTAAATGATACCTGCCGGTGAACTATTTTGTATAGCTCTACCTTACGGTACGGAGAATACAGGCGTAATAATATGCTAAGTGATCGTATGGTAAGTGCTTACATAATCACTATGTAATGCTATTGAAGCACGTCTAGACATTATTACGAGCATTAATCATAATGTATTCTTATAATTATAAGATTCATCACGTATTTGTGTAATTGTGAAACGGTGCACCATTTCGCTTTTATTACCACATCAGCTTTGATTTTTATTTTTATTACTATAAGACGGGAAATAAGCATAAATCTGATGGTCAGTGATAACTATACCCTAGAAACGTTAGTAACATTAATAGTATCAATAGCGCGCTGTCATTTTGACACAATTGTCCAGTAATTTCATGTATTACCTACATTGCCATCTAAATTGTTGTTTTTTTTAGCCCAGATCGTCTCTAGCAAAGGCGTCCATATCCTCGTCGAAGTTAATTAAATTTCCTTTTACTTATTTCTTTGATGGCCTCATTATTCAAGTCAATTGAGCTTGTGGTCTCGAGTTTGATTTCCAAGTCGAGCGATTCTCAGTAGCAGTTCAAAGTTTGGATTTCTATCTGATAAAAAAAGGCTGGCCTACAGACTACTAAATGGGACCCAATAAATCAGGGAATTATATGCATTTATTTTATCATGTATTTTTCCTTCACTAAAATAATAATTATGGTCTCTTTTGAAGTCGAAGTTTTGAAGAAAGAGCCATGTCAGCTTTGGGTTGACCTGTCCAAACTGACGGCATGCATGCATCAGTCATCGTGTAGCTCTACCATTATTTAGGGAGCTCATTTATCCACCGCACTACAATAAGTAACCAAGAAATCTACGTAGAACATGTGAAATACTTACTCAAAACTGTTAAAGTACGAGTTGTTACTATTTAAGAGCTCAGCTCTAGTCAGTGCCATCTTCTGTTACTATTTAAGAGCTCAGCTCTAGTCAGTGCCATCTTCTGTGTGACCTCTTGATACGACTGGACTCACACTTTTCCTACACTTGTTCATTAAAGCTTCCCCAAGATATTTCCCTTCCTCAATTTACCTTCTACTTCCTAATAAATCACATAAGCAAACTTTTGCATGAAGAAAGACGAAATTCAAACCTATACCAAATGCTCCGTGAATGAAGAGAATGGCGACATTCAGAACATGAAAATTCCCCGTTGACTGAACCATCGGAGGTGAACACCGCATTACCAATGGCGTGCAATATTGCGGTTGACCCGACCACCGTTACACCATCGAACTATTATCTTACAGTTATCTGACTAGACAGCTGCATACGACTGTAACGAACACGGAAGCTATTTGGAGGTTTAGTCATTTAGGCTGATTGAGAGAGAAAGGGATTGAGATATTTGAAACATATTAATGGGTCATATTAATATTTGCCGCAGCCTCAGGTGAGAATCGAACTAACAAAACATTTCAATCTTTACAAATCAATCTTTAATTGTGAACATAGGTACACTTCTTCCACCGATCTTCGGAGATAAGACCGGATAGCATGTGATTTTTACCTACCAAAACCAGTTTGTTGGCCACCATCGCTACTGTGTCCTGCTAAAAGACAGCGTCAGAGCCTCACACACTACCCTAGACACTTACAACAAATATACAAACAAAACGGTTTTAACAAAAAAAACTTATTAATTCATCCAATCAACAATTTTAAGTTAGTCGTTGCGTAATTATAGGTAATCATCACGTGTTTAAACGATGAAAGATTACATATTGAGGAAATCATTGGTGACAGCTACAATGTCGCTGATGTCCATGGGCGGCGGTAGTCACTTACCATCAGGTGGCCCGCATGTTCGTTTGCCCCTTTGTTATAAAAAAAAAACTGTATACTTGAGAGAATTTCTTTGTTAGCGTGTGAAGTCTGCCAACCCGCATTAGGCTAGCGTAGTGGACTATAGCCTTATCCTACGCCCACACCTGTGGGCATATCCCACGCCTATGCCCACAGTGGGATCAATTGGCTGATGATGATGATGAATTAACAATGTTAGCTGCAGCAATAACGCTAAATTCAACAAGTATACGAACACACTCGCCCGCATTTATATTGGTTCAGGTTATCTTCAAGCTATAGCTTAAACAGGTTACCATAGCTTACTATATTATGTAACCTGTTTACCTCATCTCAAAGTAACTTGACCAGATCTGCAACATATTTTTTAACTCCATCATGTACTGCTATGTAAGAAAAATGCTCGTTACCTACTCTTGTAATCGGTAAAGTTATGTACATAATAAAATATTTCATCTATTCAATTATTAACTTCATCCTCCTTACTTTTTCCTAACTATATTCAGATTGACTTCCAGTCTAACCCCATGCGATTAAATACTTTATTTTATACGAGGTTATCATTGTAAAGTTTTAAAGCTTAACATAGAAAACAAGCGAGGAAAGATGATTGGCCACTTGATAAGACACGACAACTATTTTAAGTAATTTTTAGAAGGCCAAATTGAAGGAAAACGAGGACGGGGAAGACCTAGAGGAAGTTTTATTGAACAAGGCAAAGAAAAAGTAGGAGTCAAGTCGTATCAACACGTCAAACAGAAGGCACAGAATATATAACAGTGGCTATTGCTCCACCAACAAGAGCTGAGCTCTTAAATGAGAGAGAGGTGTAAAGTTTTGATTTATTTACACAGAAAAACCTCAATCAGATCTCGATCCCCTTCTAGAATAATATAATATAGTTTTTTCTAGAAATAAACAGGCAAGAACAACAATAGATGTATGCACAAAACAGATAGGTATAGTATGGTCCTACTTTACGAGTAGCTATGTAGGTACGTGGAAAGAAATAAATGTTAATGTTCAAAGGTGAGTAAATTTAATCTTAAAATCTCAGCGCCATTGGTCATACATTTAACAAGGCACTAAGGTTGACAAAATTTTCGAAACACTTGCCCATAATATAACATTACGTTGTAAAGCTTAGATAATAATCCTTGCTTAACTCACACAATTACTTAACAAACTACAAAGATGAATTAAAATTACCCTTGAAAACAAAACAATGTGTTAATTACTGCCAAAAACAAAAACTGTGTATCTGCATTTGTGTTTGCACACGCTCACACGGGATCGCTCGGAATCGCAACAACAGCCGTTCAATGTGACGTAATTGTGTGAAACATTTAGTTGTGCAATTCATTGTTCTACAGATCTGGTTCTGTTTTTGTCAGTTACCGTGTGCTGATTGCGAAGAAAGGGATTTTTTTGGTGTTAGTTTCGATGATTTGTGGTTTAATTACATTTTGTAATCGTAGAAGTTAGTGAAGCAATAGATCTTACTTTGATTTTTAATATCACCAAGTATGTCTTAACAATAATTATTTTATTAGGTATAAGTAACTAGATTATTCTCTTTCACTTTACGAGACAAAAACTATTTTCCTCTTCAAGGTTCAATCTTGATGAATTTTGGTATTTAGACATCAAAATTTGTTGTTACAGATAGACACGACTACTTTTGCATTTAGGAATATAATACTGTTAAGATTAATAATAGTTCCTGCTAGAGTGACTATACTTTACAGGTTTCTCATACAATATACAGTTTGTTTGAAATAACTAGCTTGTCTGAAGTTAGCCGTTCCGAACTACCGAGCTGGTCAAATCGCATAATTATGTGTTTTAATACATAAATATCGAAATTAGTAAAGATAAAAATCACAAATATGAAACATATAAGACACCAGTGGTCTTTACATCGACTCTTTCTATTAAAATTCACCACTGCTAAACCATTTGCGGAGAACTTCACACAAGCTTAGTTATTTCCAACAAAATGTATTTGCTTGAATCGCTTGCGACTGTGGTTTATTAATCTTCTATCTAGGCTGTAAGTTTCGTCACTGTAGCATTGACATTAGAAAACCTAAATGATTTTTATTACTTCAATTCAGTTAACAAATTGCTTCGACCAGTGTCAAGCCATTCATTGACAATGTGTAGATTATTATTGGAATGTAACGTGTTCTTGAATAGTATGTCACTATTTATTTCGGCTATTAAATGGGTATAACGCATTACGCGCACCTAGTGAACTAGATGACTACATTTATTTATTTTTTTATATAATATTAATAAATTCTTTATTCTCAAGGCTACTTTGGCCCCAATGATTTATATACAATATTACAAACTGACATACATACCTATATATTATAATATAACAGTGTTTGTTACGTCATAATATAGTGAGTAAACCACTAAAATGGCAAACAGAAGAAGAAAGAAAGAAGAAGAAAGAAAGAAAATAATATTTATTGACACAGTCACGGACAATGCACACAATAACTTAAAAAAAAAAAAAAAAAAAACACAAATTAAAGAGTAAAATTTTTATAAAAAATTAAAAGTAAAAACACAAACAAACATATGGCCTGCCTGATGGTAAGCTGTTAACGTTGCCTATGGACGCTTGCAACACCAGAGGTATCATTCGCGTGTTAGAAAAGGAAGGGAAAGGAGAAAAGGGGAAGGAAGAGGTCTGTGGAAAGAATTGGGCCTCCGGCACTCCAGACTCACCGTACGAAACCTAACAGTATGCATAATGCTACTTGACGTCAATATTCTGTGGAAGGTTAGTACTTCCCCGGTCGTGCCGACCCATTCATGCTAGCATATAGACATGCCAGCCAGACAGTACTACTACTATTTGTAGCTATAGTATCACTGCGACTGCAGACGATCTATTGTGATCGCCAATTGTTGATTTGAAGATCTCCGCTAAACCCCGCGGCTACTATAAACTGCAGGATTTGCTTTGAGTTCTCTTATTTCATCTGGGGTTAAGGTATGTTTCACCAGATGAGCATTGCGCTTGTGTATCAGCGGTCCGCTGAGAAGATAAAATGGCGTTTCATCAGCCTCTTCATAAAGTGTACGCGTCGACTTAGAACCTTCCTAGAAAAATTAAATAGTCAAATCCTTGACCAAACAAAACAAAATCCTATTAATTAATACAATGACCTAAAATTTTAAATACGTAATTAAAACTATAAATAATTTGTTAGAGAATATTATGCTAAATAAGAATAGATTACGAAATCGCTAAATCTCACGGCACACTTGACTAATTGTTAAGTTAATTGCTTTCTGCTCGTAATATTATATGTAAGTATTCAACTTATGAATTCTAAGCTAAATAGGACTGCAAGGGTAATTTCTTTCTCAGTGAACATAACATTAGATAACATCACACCTGTATTCTCCAAAGGTGTTATAATGTATCTACATTCACATTTCGCCGGTATGTTTAGGTCCCATGAAATAGGGGGCGAGCCTATTGCCATTAACCGGGCACAAATCCAGACTCCGAGCCGCTTCTGAGAATTTTATACGAAAACCCGATAACAGATTGCTCGACCTGGGGATCGAACCCAGGACCATAAATACTCTGCTGACAATAGACGGTTTGGGCACGGCATTTTAGACGGAGAAGGCCTGGCCCAAATTAGCATTTTTCTGAGAGAAACAAGTTTTGACACATCATTTAGCGAAGTTTTTTTACCAATTAGTTTAAGTTTGACATAAGTTTGCTGCTAGCTAAACTTGAGTGATAACATCCACGAACCCAACATAATCTTAACGACTCTAATACTCACAGGTAGAAGGTAAGTATTAATTTTGAACCTTATTGCAACATATTATCCAATAACAGAACAATCAATTAATTAGTACTAATGAGTACGATTATAACGGTACTCTCTTGACGAAACGGTCATGGCTACTGACCTGCCAATTAACCTAGTAGACTTAGGTCGCAAGGCTGAAATGTATCACAGTATATTTTCATAAAAACACACTAAGTAGTGTGCAGTGATAGCCTAGTGATATGACCATTGGACTGCCAAACTCGAGTTCGAATCCAAGGCACGCACCTCTAACTTTTCGAAGTTATGTGCGTATTAATAATTAATTATCACGCGCTTAAACGGTGAAGGAAAACATCGTGAGGAAACCTGCATGCCTGAGAGATTTTCTTGACGGCATGTGAAGTCTGCCAACCCGCAGTAGGCTAGCGTGGCGGACTATAGCCTCATCCCTCTCGTATTGAGAGGAGACCCGTGCCCAGCAGTGGGACAGTGTGATGGGTTGATGATGATGATGATGACACTAAGTATGTACTTTTTCTATGAAATTCTCAGTAGCAATGGCAATAGGCTAGCCCCCTATTACATGGGACCTAACTTCCCCAGCGAACTATGGGTGTAAATTACTACACCTCTGCCTAACCCTTCGGGGAATACAGGCGTCATGGTATAATGTTGGTACACATTACTTTGAAGCTGCCTCATTTAGTCTTGTGGTCCTAAGCGCGACTGCTACGTTAGAGGTCGTTGTGGTCCTTATAAAATGGTTGAGCTACACGATGACTGATGTATGCGTGCCGTCAGTTAGGACAGGTCAACTCCAAAACTGCTATGGCTCTTTCTTTAAAAGGCCTCTTCAGATTTTGCCCTACATTGTAAAACTCGCATATCTAATAAAATAAATATTGTCTGTGCATTAAAAGAGACCATGATTCTCCGAGTTCCTTTTGACGTTTCTTCTCAGAGGTCGTCAGATAGGAAACGTCGACGCCATCTAGTTAAAAAAATTATAAAAATCGACCTGCAAAAGTGTCTTAAAAGATCTATTTACAGAAATAAATATCATTTCATTTTATAGGTCTTGGGTTCGATTCCTAGGTGGAGCACAGTATTATTAGGTTTTCCTATAAAATTCTGAGTAGCAGCTCGGAGTTTGGATATGTGCCCACTATGGAAATAGGCTCGCCCCTTAGAACATCGGACCAAACAAATCGGTGAAGTGCGGGTGTGTATTAGTACACCTCTACCTTCGCGAAATACAGGCGTGATGATATGTTATGTTTCGCATTGCATGTGACGTTTAACTGAATCGCCAAAAAACGCAAGTTAATATTTTTAAATAAATTACTTGGACAATACCTCAATTGGTCTAAAACAGCCGGCAAGGGGTCATTGTATAGTTGCATTGTTAAACCCTGTAAGTGTTACTGATACCAGACACAATGGGAGATAGTGAAAGTTATGTCATTGTTAACTAAACCTTATACTTGACTGTAACTTGAACATCACAAACACGACTGCTGAGTACGAGGTCCAGGGTTCCATTCCTAGATTTTCTATGAAATTGCCAGAGCCAAGTTCGAAGTGACGTTAAATTAAATAGGACAAAATTTGGTTACCTTTTATCATGAAGAATCTAATGTATGTCCCGCAATTTTCATTACCTACTTAATATAAATACGTAATAAGATAACATGGTTTTTTCATATTTATTTCGATTTCACCTGACATTCGATTTTTAAACAATTAAAGATGTTTTGTTTGTATTACCATAATTGCAACTATCACCTCAAATAAATATATGGACATAGCTCTTATATACAAATACAGGGTGAAGATGACAACCCATTAAAGGATGACTTTTTATTCACAAGGATAAGTACCAATTTTATACTACTTACTATTTATCGTATGTATAACAGAAGTATTGTTACTATTATTATTTTTTTGTGGTAGGGCCACGCTGTTCGCAGCATGAATGGGCCGGCTTGACCGGGGAAGTACCACACTCTCGCAGAAGACCGACGTCCGAGTAGTAGCGTTTCGTTACTGCGCTTCGTTCGGTGAGCGAGAGGGCCGGAGGCCCAATCCCTCCCCCAATTCCTCCCCCAATCCCCTTTCTTCTCCTTTTCTCCTTCCCCTCCCTTTCCCTAAATAGGCTCGGCAACGCATCTGCAACTCCTTTGGTTTTGCAGATGTCCATGGGCGGCGATGACTACTTACCATCAGGTAGCTCGCCTGCTCGTTTGCCTAGATAACCCATAAAAAAAAAGTATGCAGAGTACATAAATAGTGACTATGGATGAGCGACTGTGCTCCCTAGCCACTTAATCAGTATAGGACTCCACTCTTGATTGCCAACAAGGTCAAACTACCTTTAATTGGACAAGAGTCTTTTAAAAATGGAATTTAAATGAATAAAAGGAAAAAAAATATTACAACAATTAGGTATCCTTGCATTTAGTTTTATGGTCACTCTGAGTGTCAACGTCCTTTGCGCTTTAAAAAACTTAACCCGTGAAGAGCCATATTGTAGACACAATGCAAAATCTGTTTTTTTGTCCTCATGAGTCAACTAAGTGTATCAGTGAATTAATCTTATATAAAATATACCTTCACGCTTATTTATCCCTAAGGTATCGGCAGAGGCTTACTGATCTTCACTATATCAATTGCCATAGAAATATGTAACATTTCTATTTGGCTTCATAAATAATTTTTCTATCGAAATAACTGCGCGTGTCCGAAGTTAATGTTTTCAAATGGCCGCACAGATAAAGTAAAACATATCGAAATTAATATGTACAATCATCACGAATACGAATTGTTTAATACATCAACTGTTTTAACAACGAATTTTATTGTCTAAACGACTACTGCGCAACCATTTGATATCAACTTAAGACACGCAAAGAAACACATTTCGTCGGAAAAAAGTACCTGCAAAGGCATTTAGGTACTTCATTACTGCAAATGGTTCATGTATTCCAGTGAATCATCAACCCATTCATAGCCCATTATCATTCTCAATCCCGTTCATTAACTAATGACTTACATTCGTTCGAAGTTGTAATAAAATCATTATGGCATAATTTATGTCACATCGTACGGATAAGCTAACGATTAACTAAATAGCTCATTAAAATTGATGTTTCTTATATAAATGGCACTCATAATAAATAAGGGTTAGTTGCGGATATAATTTAAGACGAAGTGCAAGGTGATTGTCTAGTGTTTTATAGGTCCTGCCAATATTTATGAAGTGTGCCAGTATGGAAGTTATACGGAGCTGCTGACAAGCTTGTGCTGTCACTCTCATACAACACAGTGCGAAAGAGAGACGACACGAATTATTTCTTGGCGCGTCTCATAAATACAATATTGTTAGTGTAACATTTTTGGTGCGTGTTCACTACTGCGGTAGTTTTATTGAAAGAGCTTCTGTTTGACGCTTTTCTTGTTGAAGTGATAGAGAGGTTGTATTGGTGTTACTATTTAAGCATGTGATTAGATGTGCCACTTTTCGGAGCTTGTAGGTATAAAACGATTTCAAAAAGGAGGATTTTCTCAATTTGTATGTACATTACCCGATTTTTAACCGATTTAAACTGTTCTTTCACGTAAAATACATTTGTGTAGAAAAGTAAGTTTTAATAAAACTCATCCCACAGATCAAAACAGCCCCATTTGACATGTCATCATCATCAATCCATTTATTTATTATCTCACTGCTGGGCATGAGGCTTCTCTCATTTCTCAATTTAATTTTTAGGCATGACTGTCCCATTGCAGTGCAAAGACACCCCTTCCTCTCTCGACTCTATACGATTCCATACATTGAAGCGCCGAAGGCCCAATTGCTCCTTCAACCCTCTTCCTTCTCCTTTTCTTCTTCCCCTTCCTTTTCCTAGGCTCGGCAACGCATCTGCAACTCCTTTGTTATAACAGATATCCATGGGCGGCGACGACTACTTACCATCAGGTAGCTCGCCTGCTCTTATGCCGAGTTATCCCATAAAAAAATACGGCCAAGAGCCTTCTGCATCCACTCTTTACAATATCAGTCCAGCTGGTTGACGGAACTTAAAAAAAAGCAATATTTCTTATACACTGTTCCCATTGTTACAGATAACTGAAGATGGAGACACGATGGAAGTACGTGATTATTTGGACGGCTCTCTGTTTTGCTTTAGGTAAGATAATCATTAATAACATTGTTAGTATCAAGATGTATCAGTTTCAATAACCGGTTGAGAATGATAACAACGTTCGATGTTATTGCAGGTGTTACCGAAATAATCTCACATAACAATATAACATAATGTATCACCACGCCTGTCTTCCTCGAAGGGTTCAGCAGAGGTGTAGGTACTAATGTACACCCACAGTTTACTGGGATGTTTAGATCCCAGTTAATAGGAGGCCGAGAACAGGTCTTAGTTTACTAAGATGATGATGATATGCTCTGTAAAAGGAATACTAAATTAAAATCTGTTCAGCGTATGTAGTTTTTGGGCCCATTTCTAACACACAGAAAAAAAAAAAACACTTTTTTGAGTTTGGGGACGCATACTCTAACCCACTTTTTATAAAAAAGTATCTTCAATGTTTAAGTCTATCAGGTTTTTTTACCAATTTAGGTATAATTATAAATGAAGATTTCTTAATTTTATGAATGGGGCAGTTACAAAAATGGTTAAAGTACAAAATCAAGAGTATGTAGGTAGGTACTAACATACAAAACCAACAAAAACTCCAAAAATCAACATAGCAGAAAAGAAAACGGCACTTTCGCCCCAAAAACCTATATTACCCAATCGCAATTACACATTAGCGGTCCGAATCTATGGGCACCGAGAAACAACCAGTGCTGTGCCTGATAATTGTGTTAATCACTGTTCCGGTTCCAATACCACTGCACACTGTTATTGTTTTAACGATAATTGTCAGAGCGATATAACACCGTTTTAAAAACGGTGGCAATTCAAAATTCGAATGTTTTAAGAGATATCAAAAAAGGATGGTTCTCAACTTGACTGTACTTTTTTTTGTTTAGGATATATTTGCCGGTCATGCGCAAATTTCGAAGTTTAGTTTTTATTTGCCATTTAGTGACCATATAATGCATAAACTTCGCACATATCTTACAATATGTATAACCTAGAAGCCACAAAAACTACTCTTAAAAAGAGTGGTTTCACATTTACAGTAGGTCACTTTGTGAACGTCATGATAACGTGTTTCACTGTGGTTCATCATCATCATCATATCAACCTATCGCCGTCCACTGCTGAACGTAGGCCTCCCCTAAAGAGCGCCAACCATCCCGGTCTTGGGCAGCTCGCATCCATCCGCTGCCAGCCACCTTCTTCAAATCGTCGGTCCATCGCATCGCAGGTCGTCTCACACTACGCTTGCCCAAACGCGGTCTCCACTCCAACTCTTGTCTGCTCCATCGATCGTCTGTCCGTCTGCAGGCATGGCCATGGTAATGTCGGTGACTTTAGTTCTTTGGCGGATGACTTCGTTGCGAATTCTATCCACCAAAGAAACTCCAAGCATTGCTCACTGTGCAACACTGTGGTTCAATCTTATTTAATAAGGCCGTCTTGTGGTTTGGTCTAAAAAGAAATAAGATGGGATAAAATTTAATTTGCCGTCGTTTTGGCCACAATACACGACATGCAAAAATAGCAGAACCCGGCTTCAGTTAATTACATTTTCTATGGTTGGTATGTTCTTAATCCCATAATTTGTTCATAGGGGACGAGCCTACTTCTATTAATATAGCACAAATCCGAACTCTTCAGCTAACTCTCAGAAGACTAATGATTTTGATATAAGATACCATCATCACGCCTGTATTCCCAAAATGGTTGTGCAGAGGTATACTAATGTACACCCACACTTCGCCGGTGTTTTAAGGTCACATGTTATAATTATGTAGGTGGCGAGCCTATTGCCATTAACCGGGAACAAATCCAGACTCCGAACTGCTACTGAGAATTTTATAGAAAATCCCAATAACACTTTGATCGATCTGGCGAACGAACCCAGGACCTCTAGCGTAGCAGTTGCGCTCAGGACCACTAGACTAATGAGGCAGCATGATTTTATAGTAGTAATTTTTCGATTTTTTTCGTTCCCAGGGTCCACAAACATGCTACCAGTGTTCACACAAGATATGAACAACCTGGCATTGTCGGAGAGTACGCCAGTAGGTACCATGGTGTATAAGCTGCAAGGAGTCGACCCTGAAGGATTACCTGTGAGTTCGAATTTATGGTTATGTCAGACATCATACAGTATGCTAGCGTCAATAAGTTAGACTGGAAAAGTACAACCTTCCCACAGAATATCAACATTCAGTTTCATATTGTCGTTCATATTGTCTGTGGAGCGCTGGAGGCCCAATTCCTTCCGCAGTCTACTAGTATTCTTGTTAACCCCTCATACTAAGCTATATTACAAGTAGGTCTACGTCGATAGTTCAATGGGTGGGATTCGAACTGGAAACCACATGATCACAAGCCCGAGCCATTAGGCTACCGCCGGTTCTTTCTTTTCTTTCTTGCTCCTCTTCTCGTTTCCCTCTCTTTTTTTATAACATTGTTTAGACAATGCCAAAAGGACGCAGCCAATATATAGGGGCGGTTGCCCATTACCATCAAGTGGGCCTCTTGTAAAAAAAAACGTAATGAACAGAAGAAACCTAATCAGTTCCAAGTCTGCAATTTCAATTGTATCCGAATATTTACTACTAAGTACAAACTACAAACATGAAGACCTTCTCAATTCGACTGTATTTATTTGTGTATCAAGCTTTTCAATATATCTAACATGTGCGAATATTAAATAAAAATATACACTACAAAAGAAATTTCTCTAACAGTGATTTCGTTAATTTCCAGATAAAATACAGTTTAGTGGGCACAGACAAGTTTACTGTAAATCCTGAAACTGGTGACGTCACTTTAGCCCGACCGCTGGATAGAGAGGTAATAATAACAAATTTTATGTAGCATGAACCTTATAGAGGATATATTAGAAATCCATATTGTACCTTTTTAATTGCTGACTTGAATGTATTTAACTTATGACTTGTACTATTACCACCATTACGAACCACTGCACACCACTATTCATCATTACCAGTGACGGGCATAGGCAGTGCTATTTTCGGTCAATGACCCTGAATGATTATGTTAATATGGGACATGTCCCGGGATTTTCGGGGTTCACGGGAATATTTTTCGGAATGTTGATGTAAATGAAGTTATAATGTTAAAGATACCATGAATATGCACTGCATTAACTCAAGTTAATATTTAAAATGTCAATTAAATATTATATTTAATATATTATAGAATTTTAACTTCTACCACTACACACACTAATGTCAATGTCAGTTTCTCTCTAATTAAGAAAAGCTGTGCAACAACAAACATCAATTTGCAGAATTGTTGTTGACCTGTTACAATTTTAATATAAGTACACATATTTATTAAACTACGAATTCCTAAAAAAGACCATGTATGCCGGGATTTAGACGGCATATCCATGTTAAGTTAACGGTCACTAATTCCCGTGAATATCACTACCTACGCCGATCACTGATCATTACACACCACTGCCGTCTGAGTAAGAACAAACAGATTCCTACACCTCACACGCAGTTTACATCAATAAAAAATGTATCTGATCTGTACGATCACTGCATACTTTCTGACAAGACAACAATTTGCATTACAGCGAAATATATTATTAGGAATCAATAGGTACTGTACTGTACCTTTTTAACTGCTGTCTTGAATGCGTTTCAACTAAATCTTATACTACTGATACCCATACTAATGTTAATTGTAATTGTTTCATTAGTCTAGTGTTCCTAAGCGCGACTGCTATGCTACAGGGCCCCTAGACAATGTCACATCTTCATTATCGATGACGAAGTTAGATTTCCGAAATGTATGGATTTGACATAATTTCATCACGTGACATATCGAAAGATTATGCCAATTCCATTTCAGATTAATCTAACTTCGTTTTCGATATGGAAATGTAACATTGTCTAGGCCTCCTGGTCTTGGTTTCGATTAGAACCCAGGTCGAGCAAACTATTAGTTTTTAGGCTTATCTGTGGAATTATTTGTAGCACCCTGAGCGGGTTTGGATATGTGTCCGGTGAATGGCAATTGGCTCACCTCCTATAACATAGGACCTAAATACACCCGAGAACTGTGGGTGTACAGTAAGTTTACATTTGCCTCACCTTTTGAGGAATACAGGTGTGATGGTATGTGACGAAAGTTATTTTAACTAATGCATCTTATTTTCCAGGTGGAGGACACGATAAAGTTCCTGGTATCCATAGAAGACCAGGATCCCGAGAAGACGCAGAACTTGGTCCAGTCACAGCCGGTCACCGTCATCGTCCTCGATGAGAATGACAACCCACCGACTTTTAAAAATGTAAGTCATTGGCAGTGCTGATAACCAGCAGTGTCGTGTGCACATTGCTCCTTTTATCCATTCTCTCCTATCTCTCCATTTCTCCAATCTAGCGCATATAAGTGCAAGAGTTGACATTTTTATTACCAATACGTTACTTTCCAATTTGTGCTGCAACAACTGTGCTCTTTCCATTTAAGTATCTTAAGATAAAAGAATAGCAATAGCCATTGTTATTATGAGAATATTCACCAGCCTTCTTTCCTTCTTGGGAATAATTGTAGTACGGCTGGGTTCTAGGGTAGGTTTGGTTTCTTCATGTGGCTGAAAATATTGAACAATATTTCACCTTCACAACCCAAATACTTCGGAATATTTAATTTTTCTTTACATTGAGACATGAATATAATTCTCTTTTTCAATTTCCAGAGCCCATACGAAGTAGACGTGCCGGAAGACGAAGAAATCGGTAAAACTATTCTGGAGAATATTCAGGTGGAAGATAAGGATTCTGTGGGGGACGGCCTTGAGGTGGGCTGCGTGCCCAATGAACAGGTGAGCTGTTGATGGTGGTGATACCACTAGTAAAACTTGACCATTTGATGGAGGTTACTGGTTTCTTACTGACTTGGTTAATGTTCAAAGCTGATAAAGGGTCAACGTAGACCTGCGAAATGGCAGCAAAATTACATTTTGATAGCAATTTAAATTCAACTTGTAACATACATCATTGCTTTAACATACAGCTAACATTGGTATTTACGAATTGTTAAGCGTCATTATGAGCCAATCTGTACGATTTTATTTTGTTATATAAATTCAAAATATAATTTTGCCATAGGTATATCAAAGTAGGTAAAGTTGAGTTCCGACTTTTATAAACTGTGTCGGTCTGTGCTGATCCTAAGGGTAAATTCACTGCTGAGTGTAAACAGGGTTAAGCTCTATACATTTCAATGTATAATCAACTTTATAACTCGTTGAGGACACAATTCCGTTATTCCAACTATATGGGTTATCTCTTGAACTTTTTTCCCAGTGGCCTGATGCCTGTGAGACCTTCGAAGTTGTTGCTCTCAACTCTTCAGCACATCAGTACACTGGTGCCCTGGTGTTGAAAAAACCTCTAAACTACAATGAGAGACAGTTCTACCAATACCAGCTGTATGCTACCGTAAGTATCAATTCGTAATTAATTGTAGAGCGTTCTTCTGCTGTTTATGTCATGTCTTTCCAGTTACAACCATATTTATCTCGTTCATGAATGCATACCTTTTGGCCTCGTACCAGACTAACGTTCCCGCGTTGTCACTGGCATTCCAAAAGGACTATTTACTGCATTTCAAAAAATTAAAAGCTTAATCCTTCCGCAGGTTGCAATTTATTTTCTTGCCAAATTGTACCGTAATATATTCAGCGGTTTCGGCGTAAAAAGGTATCCGATAAACAGATAGAGTTACGTTCACATTTGTGGATAAGAGTCATCAAATCTCGTTACCTTTTTATGTGTAACATTCGTTCCACAGGATGGAACCCTCAACTCGACAGCCCACGTTGAAATCAAAGTGGTAGACGTACAGAACTCCCCACCGGTATTCAGTGGGGCTCTTAGTGGAGCCCTAGCGGAAGATGCCCCTGTTGGAACGCTAGCCCTGACTATTAAAGCAAGGGATGCCGACAGAGCGCAGCCGCGGCACGTAAAATTGGAGCTTGTTACTAGTGAGTACTGAGTAGATAATCATTATTAAACGCAGGATGTATGCAGTATGCAATAGAGGTATCTCGAAATACTTGAACCTGACTTCTAAAAATAAAATAAAAATGTTGCGGTTTATACTAACTCAATAGAATTTCGATTTTAAAACAAGGTTATTGAATGAATTTTTTACGTGTCTATCTTCATGTGATGCGATATCTTCGCTGACTGTGAACCTATTTCTATTTTCTTTTCTGTATGAGAAATAATATACTTGAAGATGGTTCTATATTTGCTTGGTGTGATTATTGGTTCTCCATAAAGCTCTGTTTCATCATAGTCATCATCAGGCCGTATTCATAATCTACTGGACGTAGGACTATTTAAGTGAACGCTTTCAGCTCTTTTACAAGTCTTTTCAACCGACTTCAAAAAGGAGGAGGTTCTCAATTCGTCTGTATGTTTTTTTTATGTTTGTTACGCGATATCTCCGCCAATTGTGGACCGATTTTAATATTTTTTGCTTGGTGGGTCATATTTTAGAGGTGGTCCCGTTCATATTTTATCGAAATCGCTTGAGCAGTTTTGAAAATATAAAAAAAAAACTAAAAATTGTTTACATACATGATAATTATTATCGTTTACTCCGAAAAATCGCTGTCTTATTGGAGCAGTGCGCTTAGTTGGCTAACAAGTACTTCTAAACAAAACACTAAAAATTAAAAATAAAATTAATTTTAACAAAAAAGTTAAACCGCCTTCAAAAAATAATAAAATAATGTTGTCTAAAACAGTATGGAAAGTCGGTGGCGAAAACAAAAGACCCACTCAAATAGAAGTCACCGACTTCCCAAACTGTTTTAGACAAAATAATTTGATTACATTTTGAAAGCGGTTTAACTTTTTTGTTAAAAGTAATTTTTCCTTTTCTTAAGATAGTCTTTATTTAATATCTATCTATCTTTCATGCTCCTTTTAGATCCTTTGGACTTCTTCCTGCTGGACAGTCAGACTGGTGAATTGAGGACTGCCAAACCATTGGACAGAGAGGCGTTAGCTGACCCATCTTCACCTCTCAATCTTACAGTCAGAGTAAGTGTTACATAATGTAACGTATTTTTCTTACTTTTTACGCAGAATTTATTTACTATCACTAAAATTGAGAAATCTTTTATAGAATCCAGAGATTTAAATCATTATCGGAATCGGTAATAAAAAAATCTTTATACCTTTATGGTGGATGTGTATATTATAGACGCATATTTTTTACGTATACAATATACCCTAAAGACCCTGGAACTGTCCCGAATCTGTAGATCATACAAAATATACTTATTTTCCATGCGAGAATAGAATCCGAATAAGTACCGTAGTGGCATATTGCCGCTCAGATTGCTATAGTATCAACAAATGACCCAGTACTAAGACTCACCAGTATTTGTTATCTGAGTGATAAATATAAATGACTGATGCATGCATTCCGTCAGATGGGACAGGTCAACTCGAAGCTGCTACAGCTCTTTTTGCAAAAGATCTGTTCAGATTTTGCCCTACATTGTATAACTCGCAAGTTTTATTATATTACTACCGTCTAGACTATAAAAGAGACCATTATTTTCTTGGCGATTGGCATTTCTTCTCAGAGGTAGGAAATGCTCGCGCAATATAGTTTTTAAAAAATAACATAGTCTTGTAAAAGGAACTATTTACAGAATTAAATATCATTTATCATCCTCCTAATTCTCAGGCAACAGAAATAGTAAACGGTGCACCCCTGATCTCTGAGCTGACTTCAACCCTGGCAACAGTCACCATTACTATCAAGGACGTGAACGATGAGCCGCCGCGGTTCAATCGCCGCGAGTACAGTGTGGAGATACCAGAGAGTTTGCCAATCGGCACGCCACTACCCAACTTGGACATGGTCGTCACTGATACTGACGTTGTAAGTATGAACGGAGATGACAGAGCCCCTTAATCTTCTAGTGATGGCTGACGTGTTTTTTCAGAACAAAATTGTAATATTGTTATCAAATATTTATCAACCAAGTAGGTACATATTTTAATGGTCATATTGGAATTAAAAAATGCCTTTGAACTTTGATATAGTATTTTGTAGGAAGGAAAGACGTTACGTTGGACCATAACGCTTTTCCTTCCGAGAGATTCATATGAATTTTCAAGGTACTAACTACTATGACCCCATTCCCACCCGAGGCATATATTTGCTTCAAATCTGGTTGTATCTATTTTGTATCTGTTAGTGTAAGTTTGTGAAGTCCCCCGCGACACAGACATTGTCCTCTAGAGCGGAAGCTATATTTTCTGAAAAAAATATTGACCAACTTACATTAATTACCGTCCACCTGTAAATTTAAATTTTAATATTGGCAAATTGAATTTGAAATCTTTCCGTCACAACCTATTATTACACAATTAAATTGGATTACACTAGAAGATGATAACCATAGAATTCTACTCCCCAGGGTCTAAATTCAGTGTTCACTCTCCGTCTATCTGACGAGATGGGAGCGTTCATCGTGGAGCCTTCAACTGCAACCGGCAGCGCATCTGTGACACTACGACTCAATTCCACCCTGGACTTTGAAGACCCTAACCAGAGGAAGTTTATATTAGAGGTACGGAAGAATTTTATAAAAGATTTAACAGTTTTTAATAACATAGTAATATGAATACAACAGGGAATGCTTGCCTCTGGAGAATAATCAATCCGTATGATTCCTAAAATATGGTCTCCAGTTAAGAACTTGTTGAGTAGAGACCGTGACTAGGTAAAAGTATCAGTGGGGCGCTCGTTAGCCAGATAGAATGACAACTTGGGGGTGCCAATTTGAGAAAGGCCTGAATGAAAATAGCTGAAGATTAAGCTCTGTGTTCATACGAGGCCTACGTCTCGCAGTGGACAAATATGGCCTGATGTAATAGGACACTTCAAAGTAACCTAGATGTTTTATTTGATTCCCAGGTGATAGCCGAAGAACTGCATACGTCACCCCGTCTATCGTCCAAGGCCAGCGTCACCATATCGCTAACAGATGTGAACGACAACGCGCCACAGTTTGCAGACGAGCCGTACTCCGCGACCGTCGCTGAGAGTGCCCCTGCAGGGACCAGGGTCGCGAGTGTGAAGGCTACTGACAGGGATACTGGCAGGTACCTACAAGTACACTGTTTCTGCAACATAAGTTTTTTTAAGTAAAATATCACGAATAATTAAACGGGAGAGTACAATAAGCCGCCAGTTCTGGTTGTTATATAAATACCGATATGGCTGCCTGAGTTGGCGGCAACCGCACCTAAACGCTGGAAATATCAACTATGTAACTCTCATTTTTTTTTCATTGCCATTTTAATACATCAGTTGTTGAGTTTCTATAAAATTCTAAGAAGCTGCTTGGATTTAGGTTTTTATAACCCTTGTTCACTCCCTTTGATTTGGCAACTTAAACAGTGAACTGTGGGTATATAATTATACACCTGTGGCTTTACCTTCGGAGTAAACAGTAGTGATGATGTGAGGGTAAAATTTCTTCCTTTTTCCAGATTCGGTACGGAAGGCATAGTATACCATCTATCGGGCAATGGAGCGGAACTATTCCGCGTAGATAACCGTAGCGGAGTGATCACTGTGGCTCCTTGTCCTACGCCTGGACAAGCGCCCTGCCTGGACTTTGAAACTAGAAAGGATTACTTCTTGCAATATAAGGTAAAGCTATATTCTTACCTTAAATTGACTTGAACTATTTAAATTGCAAGCCCGAAGAACTCGTGTGTTTGAATTCTGATTGATCCCTGGTATTATTAACATATTTGAGTATTGAAGTGGGAAGGAGGGCCTTAAAAAAAATTTATAATAAGGTAATTGGGTACATATGCATACAATAAGTTGAGCCTAAACTGTGTCAACATTCTTTTCTTTTTTCTTCTTTCATCGGTTATGTTCTGCGCGATGATTGGAAACCACAACCAATCGGAACCCCCTCCGTAAGCGGTCGTTGTGCAAAATGGAGATCTCAAAGAAATTAAGAATAGAATCTCAATTGAACTAGGTTTTGAGATAAGGGGGTTAGAGTATCACCTGTATATTTATTAGAACATCATAAGACAGGTCAAGGTTCAGTTTCGTGCGAATTTTGTCGCCATAATTGTTATTTTAAGCCGCTTTATTTTTAATTTTATTTTGATGGTTTATTTTTATGCTTTTACAGGCAACCGATGACGATGGTTCTGGGCAGATGACGGTGGTCTCCCTACAGATATCACTAACTGACTCCAATGATAACCCTCCAGTATTCCACACGCCAGTATACAAGGCTTCCATCGATGAAGATGCTGTTAAATTTGAACCAGAATTGCAGGTGACAATATCTTAACAAATATAGTAATTTACTACTCATTTTTTTATGTTGTTATTCTAATCTGTCTCATTCTTCTTCCACTTCTCTCTGTTAGTTGCTATTGAGCGAAGTAATTGTTGATTTCATCTTGCCATCTGCGTCTCGGGTTGCCGCATTGGCGTTTGAATTGATATTTAGATATTGCGTGTGTAATTTATAAAGCATAAATCCTTGAATCTCTTGGTTAAAGAACGCCGGTTAACTTATTGGTGAAAATCAGAATTTGTGGCACACATTGAACTCCATATTAATGTGATCCCTCGCTATCTGCGAGAATGACTATGCCGAGTGGACCACCTAACGCAGACAAATTAGAATTTTTATTTATTTAAGTATGATGTTTTTTCCTCAGGTCCAAGCTCGCGACGTAGACGCAACCTCAGACATCCGCTACTCGATTATCGAACCCATAACCCATCCATTTTGGATCGACCCCATCAACGGCAAGATATCAGTTCGACCTGATGCTGGTGGAGTGACCCCACCTGAAGACAGCAATAAGATATTCCTTACCGTTCTGGTAAGTTAAGTAATTTTGAGATAGATTTAAGCAGCTTATGAGACATTTGAAAAATATTTAGGCACCACTTGGTCAAGATCAGATCAGTAGAGGATCTGATATTAGAGGTCATTTAATACTTTAACCATTATTTTTTAACTTACCGGGAAAGTTAATGATTATTTAGCCACTGTAACAAGACATACTCGTAAGAATGGAAAAATATATAAAATAACAGTAGCTTAGTTATAAAAAAAATTAAAACTCATAAAAAATAGACAATATTCCATTAACACACGCGGGCTATTTAAAAGTTCGTAAATAATTATTTGTTAAGTTTTAATAGTGATAATAATATAAGTGTCCTTCTAGTGAAGATTTTCTTCAATTGTAACACTTCTGACTTAATGGTTAGTCGTTAATCGCTCTTATCAGGAATTGCCACAGCAAAATATACCTTATCCTCTGCAATCTACCTCTCACGCATTCTCCGTCAGAGCGGCCATATGGTTCTACCTACTTTATATTAAGGATTTTTTACAATCCTCAGGCTACGGATGGCGTCCACAACGCGACTTGTAAGGTGGAAATAACCGTTCGAGACGTGAACAACCATGCTCCCGTTTTTGATACTGACAAAATATATGACGCCGATATCACAGAGGACGCACCAATAGGTAAGTTTGTCTATGCAGTGATTTTTGTGATATAGATAGGACGAACCGAACTCAAAATACGAAGAAAGAAACAAAATAGTTTATTTATATAAAATAAACTATTGCAATGACTGCATAATTAATATGGAATTCGGTAATATTGCTAACTACTAAAACTAAAGGTACCAACATAATTTAAGCAAACATAGAAGCTTTTATATTAAGAATCCCTTATGCGCAGGTGCTGATCGTGAAACCCTAATCAACGGAACTCTCTGTAAGATTTCTAGGTTTGGATTTGACCTCGATTCATGGCTGGCCGTATTTTATAGGAGTTAAAAATATATCGCCAAACTGTGGTTGTAGGTACCTCTCTGTTAGCCTTTTGGGGATATAGGGAGCGTGTGAAGAGAATGTGAATGGAACTATACTGTAGATATTTGAGTAAGTCCCATTCAGGTCCCCGCTCCTAAACAATAAATAGACTTCCTATTGTGTTCGCAAGTCATTTCTTGCATAACGAGTTTCCATGTCCTCTATTTCCTAGGGACGGAAGTAGCAGCAGTCCGTGCAACAGACATGGACAGCGGTGTGAACTCGGAGCTTAAGTACTGGATTCAGAAAGGCGCTCTGGACTCGTTCGCCATCCACAATGATACCGGCGTTGTCACCGTCTCCTCGAAGCTGGACTACGACAAGAGGAACACTTATAGGATACAGATTGTAGCTACGGACTTAGGTAAGTAAGAAATTTATATACATTATGGCGAGTATCCGCATTAAAACTATGACAGGATTGAATTCCCCCAGTCCATTCCATCATTGGACTACCACACAAGTTACATACGAAGCGCTATGCATCCTCTCTTCTCATAAACAAACATTTTAGTGATAACAACTCGTCTGAGTGTAAGATTTGATTGAAGGTACTCTCAACTTTGAAACTAATTCATCTAAAATCAGAATGAGATTTTCGAAGATAATCAAATTTGGAACCATGTTCTTTAAACCTACATTATAGATAGAAAGATTCTAACTCATTATTATATTTGAAGCAAGCACGCTTGAACTGAAAGCTTAAGGGCAGAAACCAATCGCTTAACTCAATTTCAAATAGGTATTGCCATATCAGTTATTTGTTCTAGTCTCGGTCTCATTCTATTCTTTATCAGTCGCCAGTCTATTTCTAGTCTTCATGATTCGCTGAGTTTGTTTAGGTATAGCCTGAGCTATCCGTAAAATATCTATAAAATATATATTTATTGATTCAATAATTATAATTTATTGCTCAGCTATAGTACTTTATGTTTCTTTCATCAGGTATACCCAGTCTAACCGGCACTACTGAACTGACAGTCCACGTCATAAATGTCAACGATAAGAAGCCATACTTCACACCGTCTATCCAACGCGCCGAGGTGTCAGCAGACGCAGAGCTTGGCACCCTGGTTCATAACCTAATAGCAGTTGATCCTGACATCACGGATAATGGACAGCTAGTGTATGAGATGGGGGACAGAGTCATCAGAGCGGTGGATAAAAATGGGAAAGAGGTGATTTTTTTTTAATATGAACATGGGTAGAAGGTTCAGTGCTATTAACTTTAGTTAGTTTATAAACTTACTTTACTTTATAGCAATAGAATACAACTTGGTTTATATTCTTATAGCATCAATTTGGGTTTACTGTAAAGATGTTATAATTAAGGTTAAAATAAATAAATAAAATTTTTGATAGCTTTCCCTGAAAAAATAGAAAGAAGTGTACTGCTGTTCACCTCCTTCTATTTAGTTAGTTCGACGACGATTTTAGGTCCAATATGAGCGAGCCTGCTACTATTAACCGGGCAGAAATTTTAACTCTAAATACAGTACTGTTAATCAATTTAGAAAGTTTTTGAATCAATTTAGCTTTTGCAAGTAACTTAATGAATGACACTGCAGACAAATATTGCTATACATTAGACAATGAAAGATTAAACTCATTCTTGATCCTCAGGTGTCAGACGAAGGTATCTTCGGTTCCTGGTTTGCAGTCCAACCGAACGGCACAGTGGTGGTGTCGCAGAAATTGGACAGGAGCCGTGCAGCCGTGTTGACCCTGCCAGTCAGGGTCACTGATGCATCTGCTCCAACCCTGCAGCAAGCTGATGGTAAATTGTGATAGGGAATAGGAGTTAAGATAGCGTAAAGTGTAAATTTTTAAGGAAAAAATCTACCTTATTCGTGTATACTTAAGACGGATAATTTGGAAGATAAATTCGATATCACCCGCAGTGATATCCTTTGTTAAGTTTGCGATATTCAGCATAGACTGGCCTTACATTGTATGGAAAGGCTTTACAATGAGATCAGTCTATGCTGGATACGAAATACACGTGTAAATCGGAAGAATCAGTACCCAGTCGATTTTTCCTTCACTAAGAAAAAAAATTGCCACTTCAGTGTTCATCAGTTACATCTACAGAATCTACAGTGGTAATTTCGAATAGATACTGTGTCTTAGCAGTGGGAACATTATAGGCCGAATATGCTATGCTAAGCTTGAATTAACTTTTGTTTTTAGGCGAGCTCATCATCACTATCGTTGACGTGAACCGACATGCACCGGTGTTTTCCCAGCCTTCATACTTGGAATCCATGGTGGAGGAGCAGCCTGTAGGCACCGTGCTCAACACTTACACGGCCACAGATAGAGAGACACCTGTGGCATCCATTGTTATACACCCGCCGAGCCCATATTTCTCTATTGACAATATTACTGGTGAGTTTTAGGATAAGACATCCTCATTAAAACACCCGCTTATGAAATGAGTTGCCGGTTTTTTTTTGGCTAGT
Organism: Subacronicta megacephala; assembly: GCA_958496365.1. Classification (NCBI taxonomy): domain Eukaryota; kingdom Metazoa; phylum Arthropoda; class Insecta; order Lepidoptera; family Noctuidae; genus Subacronicta; species Subacronicta megacephala. The sequence goes on along the minus strand of OY292523.1, from coordinate 14,115,537 downwards.
AGCTAAGTTTTGGGGACAGTAAAATTTTGTGTCTACTTCCAACGGCTAAATTTGTGCGACGCTTATGTAGAATTTCTTTAGCAGTGTCTTTTAAGGGCATAATTTAGAATAAAATACATATTGTCACGCCTGTCTCCCATGGGGGTAGGCAGAGACTATAGATTTCCACTTGCTACGATCCTGGCACACTACTTTCGCTTCATCTACATTCATTAATCTCTTCATGCATGACCGTCGGTTTAGGGTGCTCGGAACCTGGCCTTTTTTAAGAACATCCGCAATTTGATTGCGGTACGTTCGCCGAGGTCTTCCCCTTCCAACTCGTCCATCCATACTCACCATATATACTTGTTTCGTCAATCTCCGTTCATCCATTCTCTCTACATGACCAAACCATCTTAACATACCTTTCTCAATCCTTGTTACTACATCTTCTTTCACTCCACAACGCTCCCTTATCACACTGTTTCTCACTCTATCTTTTAGCGTAACACCACACATACTTCTCAAAGCTCTCATCTCTACAGCATTTATTCTGCTTTCATGTTTCTTCTGCCATACCCAACTTTCACTACCATACATTAGTGTCGGCGCCAACACTCCCCCAATCACAGCCAGCCGTGCCTTTTCGGACACTTTCCGACTGTTCATGAAGGTGTGTAGCGCCCCATTCACCTGGTTACCAGCACTCACTCTCCTTTCAATGTCACTCTCATGTTTACCATCTCTAGTAAACATAGAGCCCAGATATACAAACTCTTTCACTTGTTCTACTCTTACGCCACCTATCAAAATATTGCACGCTGTCATAACTTCATCCCTTTCAAAGACCATCACTTTTGTCTTGCTTACATTCACTTTCATTCCCTTACTCCTAAAAGCACCGTCCATAATTGTTACCATCTTCTGTAACTCCCCCTCCGATGGAGCAAGGAATAAAATACGCTATATAATTTTATAAAAATATGTTATAGTACGTAATTGTCATAAAGAAAATAAAAAAATACCGACTTGAATACGCTTGAACGTAAGCCCCAGAACCAAAGTCTGATCGTAACTACAAACAGGCCTTAAGATGGCGTAAGAACTTTCGGGGTCAGGCTTTTTCACAGACTGAGCACAATAAATCGGCTCAGATCAGGAGGGTAATTCTGTAATGTTGAAAATATATTCAAAATCTAGTCACAATGTGAACTGAACAACTTACTATATTATTATGAAATCACGTGTATTTCTGATCGTTCTGGTGTGAGTAGTGGTAGGTGGTAGGATGGTAACTTACCACCAGGAAAATAGATATTTCCTAAAAAAAAATTATTTCGTTCTCCTAGGTGTAGTAAAAGTAGCTCAGCGCATAGACTACGAGAAAATCCACAGTATCAACTTCACGCTGATCGCGATGGACTCTGGCGTGCCGCAGCTGAGCACGTCAGCCGGCGTCACGGTGCGCGTGCTCAACGCTAACGACGAAGACCCAGTGTTTGCCGCCAGCGCATACGATGCCGCTGTCCCAGAGCACGCTCCCCCTGGCACCAGCGTGCTTACTGTCACTGCTGTAGATAAGGATGAAGGTAGGATTATGTTTGTTAAACTCGTATAAAGTTTTCTGACAGTTTTGATTTTACATGACTTACGCAAATGCTATGCTGTTCTGGTATCGTCGTGCGACGGGTCATTGAGCTCCCTAAATAATGGTTGAGCTCCTCGATGGCTGAATGTATGCATGCCGTTAGATAGGTCAGGTCAATTTAAAGCTGCTATGGCTCTTCTTTCATGATGATTGGCATACATTGTAAAAGCATGTCTGATAATGGTAGTAGTACCATTTTCTCCTGACCTCCTGATCCTGGACCTTTTTCTGGTCCAGACAGTAGTGTCTGGACCAGAAAAAGGTCCAGGATCTTGACCAGACATTTACAAGAGCCCATGGTTCTCTGCGATTGTGTCGGATTTTCTTCTCTGAGGCTGCCAGCCGACCTACAACAATGAATATCATTCGGGGTTACTCACTAGTGTCTTAGTTTATTTGAGAATATTCTGATTCTCATTATCATTATCATTTTTTTTTATTTATTTAATAAAGCTTACTAGCAATGTGGGTCACACATTACTAGTATTCTTGTTAACCCGTCGTACTAAGCTAAATATGCTTGTGTTACGAGTGGGTTCACGTCGGTAGTGCAATGGGTGGGGTTCGAACCGGCAACCACATGATCGCAAGTCCGACGCCCTAGCCATTAGGCTACCGCCGCTTCAATTATTAATTATCCTTCTCAGGTGAATACGGGGAAGTCACGTACGGTCTATCTGGCGACTCATCTCCCTTGTTCACGATCGATACCATGACTGGAGTCATTACCGTGGCGGACGGTGCGGTCATCGACCGCGAGGTGGCTGGCGATATCTGGCTGAGAGCCATCGCCAGTGATAACGCGCCTGCACATATAAGGAGGACTAGCAGTGTTCCTGTGAGTAATATTGGTTTTGGAAGTATTACTTAATATTTTGTAAGTAGGTCATTTTAAAGCTGATTCTAAGACGTAAGACTAGGCTTAGCGCACCTAGGAAGCACAGAGCAACACTCGTAGGAAAAACTAGTTAGGCACTAGTTTTTTCTACGAGTTCCATTTACACGTTGCTGGATTTTGTGGTGTCACTTGTTCTTATAAAGTGATATAGATGTTCGTCGTTCAATAATATACATTAGTTATTTTCTAAAGCGATATACTTGAATGCATAAAAAAGTGGAATGAAATCAGTAAAGTCGTTCTCAAGTTATAACATAAAATATTCAATATTGTAACTATTTCCTAGGTCCACATAAAAGTTCTCGACATCAACGACCATCCACCAGTCTTCAGCCAGAACGTTTACAAGAGCACTATAGCCGAGAACTTACAGCTGAACCCTCCTGCTGCTATCCTGCAAGTGCTGGCTGATGATAAGGATGAAGGGATAAACGGGAAGATCAAGTATACTATTGTGGAACAAAGCGAACCTGGTAAGGGGATCAAGTTTTTTGAAATAAAATCCGGTATGCCAGAATATTTAGATGATATCATTTCACAACTCACTAGTGTAGTAATCATACTCAAAATATGTTTAAGTACTTCTTTAATAGAGAAGGAAATATATATTCCTTATACGGACATTATAACTTGCTTCAGCGTCCAAGAAAAACATCGGTCCTCACCATATTTTTGCTTTTCTGCTCACCCACACTTCGCCAGTGTAGTTAACTATAGCCCAACCTATCTCAATCTGAGAGGCGGCCTGTTCCCACCAATGGTATAGTTATTGGATTGATGATTATTAGGGACATAAACGTGAGGTACTTTGTGAGACCAGAACTACACATTTTAATCGAGGCATTACTTTACTTCGCTATCTGAATCTTACGAACGTTATAATTTCTTCCTGTAGGAGTATTCACAGTAGACCCAAGCAACGGCATCATCTATCCAGCCAAGCCTGTCAACGGCAACACATCGTACCACCTCACCGTGACCGCACAAGACGAGGCTGGTCAAGGTCCACATACTGATGTAGCCAAGGTCGATATTACGGTTCTAAGTGTCAACAGGCATAGTCCTGTGTTCACTGAGCCGCCACCTGAGCAAAGGCAGTTGGAGATTCCAGAGGTGAGTGTACATTGCCATTGTCCAGATGTCTATAGGAACTAAGCATTTTCGAAAAAGCAGAGACCTATCTGAAGCTAAATTAGAACAGTGGCCAAATTGATTGGATTTTCCGCTTAAGGGGTCGAGAAAGAAAAAAATATTAATCAGGAATTTAGTGAACGAAATTATACAATTGTATTTTATTTATGTACGAAAATTCCTCTTGCTGTCCAGAGATTTTCCAAAGACACTAGCATCTATGTCATTGAACTATTCAGTTTGAAACAAGATCTATAATTTACGCTTAATATTAGTTTGTCTAACATTTGTTAATTACGATCCAAATTATCCTTGCTCTTTATAAATTTTCTAGGAACTACTTGAAGACACGAAGCTGTCAATACATGTGAATTTACTGGCACATTTACTAGTTCCAAATAGAGCCTAAATAATACCTTACGAAGAGCTCTAAGAAAGGATTATAAGGAGTTACAGAATCGCTTAGTTGAAGAGTTTATCAATCATCCAATAACTCATTTTTTCACAGAATGCAGCTCAAGCAGACTACCTCATCACCACAATAAAGGCTACGGACGAAGACAGTGGAGAGAACGGCCGCGTATCCTATTACCTGAAGGTGGACAACCAGAACGTGGGGGAGACTCCGGAGTTCAGTCTAGACAAGGACACTGGGGAATTGAGAACTAAGACATTCCTTGATAGAGAACTTAAGGCGGAGTACCAGGTTAGTGTTTTTTATGGGTTAAGGTGACCTATTAACTGAGTATATTAACTTTAACAAACACCACCTCACACACTGGCTGTGCTCTTAGCATTATCTTAACAATAAAGAAAAAATAACCTAAACCACAACCAAGCCGCTGCTTACCGTTATGAAAAGTGAGACAAGGAGAAGGAAAAGAACTAGGGAGGAATTGGGCCTTCGGCGCTCCACACTCACCGAATAAACCGCAACAATCTGCATACTGCTACTTTATGTCGTTATTCTGTAGGAGGGTAGTACTTCCCCGTTCGTGCCGATATTTTCATGGTGGTACGCAGACAACGCCAGCGAGATACTATAACATAAAAAAAATAGTGTGAAATAGGAATGCTTGCTTACTGAGAAAATAATATTTGCAATTTATTCCAACTTACAGTTAGTAATCGTAGCTGTAGACAACGGCACTCCGGCGCAGTTTGAAAGCTTACGTCTGTTGACTGTGGTACTAGCTGATGATGACGACAACGCACCTCGCTTCTCTCTACCTCTACACCAGTTTACTATCAAGGAGAACTTACTGCCCGGAATTATTATTGGTGAGTTAATGGCTATTGATTTTATTTTGGTGACTTTGACCCGTAGTTATGTTTTTTCTTCTGACCTTGTCACAACTTTTTATTCACCAACAATAGGGTAGTTGTCTGGTGTTATTTATACATAACTGACCCAACAGACATTATTCTGTGCAAATCTGAGTCATTCTGACTTCGAATAAAAACGCTCTTTCAATATATACACATTGAGAAAATAATTAGTGCTACAGACCAAAAGATATTTTGAGTAACACTCTTTGTCAAAATCGCTGTTAACCAATGTTTTAGTCAACAATAGTTTCGATCTTTTATCTGTTTGACTGTCACAATATAATTGTAAAGTACCTATCTAATCTCCAAAAAAGAATGAAAAGAAGCATATAGCTTATAATATAACGATAATATTATCTAATTCACAGGTACAGTCAAAGCAACAGATAAAGATTCAGGCGAAAACGGTAAGGTCTATTACCACGTGCTAGAGGGAAACCAGGAGGGTGCCTTTACTGTGGACAGGACATCAGGCATTATCAGAGCTAACATCAGCTTCGATAGGTGAGGAATCTAGCAGAATCTTCTTGTTAATTTTATGTGATCTACGCAAATGGGCCGCTGATCTGGTTTTGTCGTGTCATGGGGTTGCTTAGCTCCCTACGATATGGTCGAGCTACACAATGTCTGATGCAAGATTGCCGTCGGTTAGGACTGGTCTACTCAAAGCCGCTGTAGCTCTTGCTTCAAAATGCCATTTCAAACATTGACCCTGCATTGCGACACACTCATATGTTGACAATATTATGTCTAGATTTTAAGAGACCTTTTAGGCTTTTCTTCTTAGGGGTCGTAAGCTAAGAAATGCCGGTACCATCTAGTAATAAAACATTTGACGGTAATTGATGTACAATAATATATAACCTTTCAGAGAAAAGCAAGCAGAATATTCCTTCACGGTGTACGCAAGTAATAATCCCATTCTGGAGCATGCAGATGCAATCTTAAACTCAGTGGACAACGCGACGGATGGGGTGGACCCCAGCATCACCGCCGTCAGAATCAGAGTGCTGGATGAGAACGATAACGTGCCCAAATTCCAGCATAAAGTTTATTACGCAGGTCAGACACTATGAGTTTAGAGTTCAGGTCAAATGAAAATCGAAGGTTTGAAATACCAATATCCTAAAAATTACCTTTATAGAAAATGAAAACAAATACATACACTCACGCCTTTTTATCACAGAGATAGGCAGTAACAATATACCGCCACTTACTACGACTCTTGCATACCTCTCTCGCTTCTTCCACATTCAATGGAAAAGAAAATGAATGTAATAGACCTTTTATCTTATTTTGAATCTAGAATTATCTAATTTTTACTGCAGGAATAAAACACACAGCCCGTGTCAACGAGCCCGTCATCTCGGTGGTGGCTGAAGATCCAGACCTTGATGAGAATGGAACGCTAGTATACATGGTGGCTGCCTCCAACCTGTACAAGTTTGGAGCCTCGCAGTCCAGCGGCAGCGTCGTGCCTTCTCCTTTCAATATCAGTCAGGATGGTGAGTACACGATATGTTAGGACAAAGACTTAATTACTACCTACAACTACATAACACGACTGCCTCGTTAGTCTTTTGGTCCCAAGCGCGACTGCTACGCTAGAGGTCCTGGGTTCGATTCCCAGGTCGAGCAAAGTGTTATTGGGTTTTTCTATGAAATTCCCAGTAGCAGCTCGGAGTCTGGATTTGTGTCCGGTTAATGGCAATAGGCTCGCCACCTATTACATGGGACCTAAACATACCGGCGAAGTGTGGGTGTACATTAGTACACCTCTGCCTAACCCTTCGGGGAATACAGGCGTGATGGTATGTTTATGTTTTTTAACAACTACATAATATTGTTAAAACCATAATCATTAAAGGATACCAGAATTAATATCGAATAGTGTCTAAGCAAATGCGACAAAGCTAATTAAATTGCCTCATTATTCTAGTGGCCCTAAGCGCGACTGCTACGCTAGAGGTCCTGGGTTCGATCCCCAGATCGAGCAGTGTCCTTAGGCTTTTCTATGAAATTCTCAGTAGCAGCTCGGAGTCTGGATTTGTGCCCTTATCTGTTTATTAGGAGTTGGCGTAAATTACTGAATAGATTTAATTTATTTTTAACTTTAAAAAAGCATAAGCTCTAACTTAAAAACTGTGGTAGTACTACCCTGAGGGTGAGTTTGACCGCTCTGTTGTATGCAGATTCATCAAAAGAGTTTATCAATGAATGCTTTCTGAATAAATTATTTATTTTCGTCCACTGGAGCACAGCCTAAAGACTTACCATTTATTATAAACTTCAGGAGTATTAATGACGGCGCATTATATGGCGGAATACAACCAGGATCGGTTTGTACTGGACATCATCGCGCAGGAGCTGGCACCACCACATCGACAGGCTAAAGCACAAGTATACGTAAGTATTTTCATCATATTTCTAATAGTAGTTACATCTTTTTTAAAGAAAGGAAAAATCGTGTCTATGGGGATAGTCTGAATATCTGATATACCAGACTTACCCGTCAGGGTTGTGGGGAATGTGGTCTCGAGTTCCATTGTTTCGACCACATAACATAAACATGACATAAACCTCCAATGCACTCACATCCTGTTATCGGCATAATGTACCAGCAAATTATGTTAAAACAATATATTTTAAAAGAGTGTCCATGGAGTTTCTTGCCGGATTCTTCTCCATGGGATCAACTTTTTGTGCAACCGTGCAACTAGAGTCAATAACGTTTCACAAAAGGCTTGTGAAAGCTT